>CAMGYJ010000004.1:19072953-19260583 GCA_946122785.1 Linum tenue | reverse complement strand
AATGTTTGATGATTCTGGTAATAGAGTCGTTGTGTTTGTATATAGATGACATATTTATCTTTGGGACCAATCAAAGATAAATGATTTTGTCTAGTGGTTTATGTTATTTTAAACCAAGGAGACAAAATGTGTACACAATTTATGATGATTATGGTAAAAAGTCATCGTACATTTGTATGTATAAGACATGGTTATCTTTGGAACCAATAAAAGACAAGTGAACTTTGATAAAAAGTTGTTATTTCAATTCTCCATGTAGGACATGGGGGAGGCAAATGTGATTCTGTGTATTGAATCAAGCGGAATGACAAAGAAGAGTCCGTCTCTCAATTTTTCTGCATGAGAAGGTACTTGCATAAAATCCATAGTAGGAATTGTTGTGAGTTAAAGACCCCAGTGGATCCAAGTATGGAACTTATGGTTAATACTGGAAATCAGTTTTACAACTGGAGTATTCCATGTCAAATTGGGGGCACGATGTATGCATGACTTACATGATGCTAGATATCGCATATGCGATAGAACAATTAAGTTGGTACTTGATGAATCCTAGTTCTCATCATTTGAAATGAAATGAGGCGTGTACTAGGATATGTCAAAGGCATACTGTGTTGACTTATAGTGGATTTCCATTAATTTTGGAAGGATTTTTTGATGTTAGTTGGATTTCTCATGTTAAAGGTGATACTTCAACATTGAGATGGGTCCTCTTGCTCGAGAGAGGTGCCATATTTTGGGCCTCTAGAAAGCAAACTTGCATCACTAAGTTTCACTATAGAATCAAAGTTTGTGCGGCCTTGATTTCTCTTAGAGAAAAGGCATTATTGTTGAGAGGTTTGGTTTTTGACATATATTTATGGCCTAAACCAATCTCATATATTACTATGTTTTGTGATAGTAATGCTAATTTGGCTAAGGTATATAGTCAAGTGAAAATGACAAGTACGGTCATGTAGGAGTGAGGCACTGTAAAATCTGTTAACTGATCATTCATAGAGTTGTGTCTAGACAGTATGACCAGACTCGAAATAATTTGGTTGATCATTTGACGAAGTGGTTAACTAGTGACTTGGTGATCAAGTCTGTCAAAGGGATGGGTTAAAGTCCATATAATTTCTGGTAATGGGACACCCAATTCCCCTCTAATACAACGTTAGAGGCTGAATTCAATGTGGAAAGCTTATTATCAAAAATTGAAGCACACAATTTGTCATCCCGAGGTATGTGCTTGTTATCCTGCATGAGAGAAGAGGATGAAGTCCAAAACTTCTTAATTGAATCTTTGAAAAAGTGTATGATGCGGGTACACGAATAAGAGATTCGACCTACGTAAGCATGAAATGTAGCCGCTTCAAGAAACCCGGACTTTGGTTTCGTGTGCGCTTATGAGAAGGATTGGACACATGGCGGGTAATAGTGTCAAGGCGCTTAGAAGTTTTGAAAACTTAAGTGTATATTATCTTCGAATATTCATATGAGTCAATGGGTTCAATCGTTACCGACACCCTTTGTATTCGAGTATTCGTCAAGTGTAATATACTAAGGTAAAAATTCAATCGTCACGACATTTTCATTTATGCTTAAGTTTTGTTGGAAGAATGTTGTGATTTTAGTGAATTCTATAAATACACTAAAATGGGGGAGGATTGTTGGAAATTTGATTGGTTAAATTATTGGACTGATTAGGTTAATCATAAATTAACCATCCATTAATTTTGAATTAACCAACTTTCATTATTTTCCTCACGTGGTGCATTGGCAAAGTTTGGATGGCAGTTGAACATCCACTTTTGTTGTAAAGACATATCTCTTCACCTTTGCCATGCATTTGAATTAGGCAAATGCACCATGTGTTTAAAATGGACATATACGTGTCCATTGCATGGGGACACTTTTGCCTTGGCTTTGAATTGGACAAAGCAACACATCCCTCCACAAGGAACGGTTGCCATGGATCGATGCATAAGTTGGCAAGGAAGCAATATAATGCTTCGCGTTCTATAAATAGAGGGACTTGGCGGTGCAAGGGGACACACCAAAACAAATAGATTCTTCTTCCTACTAAACTTCTAAGTATGCTTTAGGTACCTAAGCTTGGAACCTAAAGTGGTGATAGTTTTATCCTACGAAGAAATTTCCTGTAACCCTAGCCTTGTTGAGGGTGGAAATATTCTTTACGGAAAGTGAACGTAGTTCACGACTCTATCATAATCCTAGTCACCCGGTCTCGGGCTATCGTACGTGTACCCTCGTCCCAAATAGTCCCAACAAGTTGCCATCTAAACTTAATTTATATTATGTTTTTCTGGTACTAGTTTTTCTTTCAATTTGGTTTTAGTCAGTCTCCTCACCCATTATTTTCTTATAGCCTTACACTTTCATTCTCATTTTTTTTCAAATTCAGGACATTATAATCAAGATGAAGATTGGTTTAGCAAGAGAAATTAAGGGATTTTAAAAGCTAAACTTACCAAATCAGCCACCAGATTCTCCAATTCAACACCAAACTCAAACTTCAAGTGTTTTCGATTCCAGACCTAAACAAGTAAACTTGTAAAATTAGAGATTAAGACCTAATAGAAATTATAGGCTTACCTTGTCACAACATGATCAAATTGCAACATGTGAGTACAATAAATCAGTTGAGAAATTTATTTACTAAATGATTACATAAAGTTCGATTGAAGGAGTTACTGGTCAAGTTGGGAGTCATTCAGATTGCCGCAACTTGAAAGGGGGGGGGGGTGACAAAATTGCTTTGATATAGCTAGTCCAGATCACACAAAGATTACAAATCATGAAAGAAGAAGAAGGCTCAAAGGTGATTGTAGGGAGGATAACATTTTATCATAGAAATGTTTCATGTCTTTGTAGTGTGTTATCAATGTGTTGCACACTATTTAATTTAGTTGCATAGTCATTTGTTAATAATTGTTATGTTCAAATGTAGCCTATGGAACACTGACACGTGCAAGTAATATGTAGCTCTGGTAATTACAGGTACACCCTATTTCATGACCTTTGTCTGTACATTAAATGAAGATGATGGAAGAAGAAAACTGTATGTTGATTTGGAAGTTATAAAACTAGTGAATGAACCTTGGATATTATCCTAGGAAATTTTAATGCAATAGCAAATCCTATAGAAGCTTCAAACTCTCCAGATTTTTCTAGTATGAATCATTTTCAATAGTGGCAATACAATCTAGAGTGAGGAACACAAAACCTTGGGTACATGGTGTTCACATGGATTAATAAACAGGAAGATAACCCTATTGTAAGGAGACTAGATAAGGCTTTTGTTAACATCATCAATTGGTTGGATGTTTTTGGATCTATTTGTATTGATCTCCTTGACCCCTCTGTTTCATATCGTTTCCCCATTTTATTAAACACAGATAGCTCCATACAATCTCTTCATAAGCCATTCAAGTTTTCTAAATTTTGGATGGCTCACCCTAAGTTTATGGAGTTAGTTCAAACTGCATGGGCTAGTGATGTAGACGGATCACCCCTAGTGAGAGTCTGCAAGAAGCTAAGAAAATTGAAGGGCATGTTTAAAAAACTAAGTAGGAAAAATACTCAGATCTTAGAGAGAGGGTTAAGATTAAGGAAGGTGAGTTGCTTCTGGCTCAATCAGATGCTTTGAAATAGCCATCGGTTTGTTCTTTTGGGACTGAGAAGAGAATCTCTGCTGAATTGAAGCTTTGAAGGGAGGCTAAGAACTCTTTTCTTACACAAAAATCTAGGGAGATCTAGTTGAAGAAAGGGATGCTAATACTACTTATTTCCATAGATCTAGGAAGGTTAGGCAGAAAAAGAATATGATAAGACCAATGTTGGATGACACTAGGAATAGAGTCAATGATACCAAGACAATGAGTAGTATTGTTGTGAAGTTCTATGAGGGACTTCTTAGTAGAGTTGATCCGGATGTCAAGCAGGAGTTGGTTGATTATTTAAGCATCGTACTAGAGAAACTGGACACTGGTCAAATGCCCTGTTACTGATGTTGACGTAAAAGACACTATATATGCTTTTAATGGCGACAAAAGCCCTGTTACAAAAGGCTTCTCTACTAGATTTTTTCAAGCAACATGGCACATTGTGGGGTCAGAGATTACCTTTGCAGTTCAGCACTACTTCATCCACTCTTTTATTCCAAGTGAAGTAAATTTTGCACTCCTATCTTTATTCCAAAGATTGAGTGTCCCGAGGAGATGCAATTTTTTAGACCAATTGCTTGTTGTAACATCATCTATAAGTGCATTGCTAAGATTCTAGCTAAGAGACTAAGCTTTGTTTTGCCACAAGTTATCGGTGACAGTCAAACCGCTTTTGTAAAAGGTAGACTGGTAGGAGAAAACATCCTTATTGCACACGAATTAGTGCAAAAGTATAATTGAAATAATATTTCTCCTAGAAACATTATTAAAATTGATTTAATGAAGGCATTCGAATCGGTTGATTGGGGTTATCTGTTAAAAGTTATGGAGGCAATGGGATTTCCTCCTACCTTCATTAGATGGATCTGCATGTGTATTACAATCCTGGTATAGTGTTGGGTTAAATTGGGGTATGGTGGGTATTTTGCAGCTCAAAATGGTAAACGGCAAGGGGTCACTGTCCTCTTAGCTTTTATGCACAAAGCTACTAGCAATTCTTCTCTTCCATTTCATCCTAAGTGCAAAAATTGAATCTGACTCACTTGATGTTTGTTGATGATCTCCTACTCTTATTTGATGGTAATAATAGTGGTCTACAATGTATAAAATATGTCTCAGTTTAGAACTCTCTCTAGTTTGGTGTCCATTCCATCTAAGTGCGAGCTTTTGGTGGTATGCCTTTTGAGTGGAAATCAAGATGGTTGAGAGAGCAGTTTATAAACAGGGTTCTCTCCTAGTAAGATACCTAGGACTCCCTCTTACTCTGGGAAATTATTTGTTAAAGTCTGTAAACCACTAATAGGCATGTTGACTGCCAATATTACTGGCTGGAGATCCAAGTTTCTCACTTATGTTGGTAGACTTTGGCTGATTATGGTTGTGTTATATAGCCTTACTCAATTTTGGATGGCAACTTTTATTCTACCAAAGTCAGTTATCGAGGATATTGGGGAAATATGTAGTGATTTCCTTTCGGGTATAGGAGAAGGACGCACAAAGAAGACAGTGGTAGTCTGCCATCATACCAGATACTCTAAGAAAGAGAGACCTGGGGCTTAGGATCTCATCGGTAGTGATGGTAATTTGAACTTGCCCCGCAGGTATTACCCGATCCGCAGTAGAATGGGGCGGGGCATGGGTATCTGCTTTCGTTTGTCACCCATTCTATCTCAATTTCTTACAATATATATACATATTTCTCCTATTTTGACTTTTCTTCAACTAGTTAGAGTCGATCTTTCAACTTATTAGACTCAATTACCCATTCTATTATCATATTTTTCATTCATAAATTGTTTTCTCATTTATTTTATCATAAAAAAGTAAAATTTGAGTGTATTTTTTTTTCAAAAAAAAACATGTAAAAGTGGATCGACTCGTCCCGCTCCATACCTGCACGGGTTTTAAGCCCCCCCGACCCATAATAGCATGGAGCGGGGCATGGGTATTGAGGTACCCGCCCCGCCCCATTGCCATCACTACTCATCGGCTGTAACCTGGCCTGTGTCATAAAACACATTTGGGTAGTCTAGATTAGGGAAATTTTGTTACAACAAGGCTCACTATGGGTAGTCTAGATTAGGGACTATAAAATGAAACACAAATACTTCTGATCTACAGATGGGAAAACTGGGTCCTGGATTTGGTTGAAATTGCTGAAGTGTAGGGATAAAGTTGCTCCTATAGTGAAAATTGAAGGTGGGGAGTTCCTTTGGAATAGAGTATCCATGAAGAAATTTAGTATTAAACGTGTATGAGAGTGCTTTGGGCCAAGATAGGTTGTTGTTCAATGGACCTCTCTTATCTGTAAACAACCTTCTAATCCAAAAGATCAATTATTATCCTAGATGATAGTGTCTGACTATATTTCAACTTGTGAGAAGATGCTCAAATGGGGATATGATGGCCCTAAAACCTGTGTTTTGTGTGATTCAGATATGGAAAATAGGAACCATATGTTTGCACAGTGTGATGCATATAAGTTATTATTTGCAGGTCTGTTTATAGCTTACACTTACAGGACATCAAGTGAGAGTGAGCAATGGGAGAGGGAATTGGAATGGGCAATTGATAACTTTAAAGGAAAGACAACTGAGGCTCAAGCAGGGAGGGTGATCTGGAGAGCATTGGTAAGCTCCATTTGGAGGGAAAGATGCAAAGCCGCGTATCATGGTGTGAGAAGATCTTTGGCTAATCTACTGTTAAATCAGAAAAGGATATGAAATTCGTTATTGGTAGTGATGCTTCTAGTTTCTGGTCTGCCTTAGCTATCCCAGTTGTTTCCTTGTTCTATTCGGGGCTGTTTTGTTTACAATTCATCGTTTTCTGTTTTTTATGCACATACAATACATGTATTGTTTACTTGATGTGATGAAACAATCACCCATTATGAACGAGTGTACAATCTCGGGTAAAAGCTGAGATTGTTGGGATTGTGTTGTTGAGATTGTTTTTTTTTTTCAACTTTAACCTTTTAGAAATTATATTTTGCATTGAAAAGAAGGGGTACAAGTGACATTTTCATTAAAAAGTGACTCCCTTTTTTACCTATTGAAAACACACAAAAATACCAAACGTTATAATCTACAATACATCAAATTCAACAATACATGTGAATTTAACAGTACATGTATTGATCACAATACGCCGATTTAACAATCGGAGAAACCAAACGACCCCTTTGTTTAAATTGTTTATAGTTGGGGATAGTCCATTTGGATTTTTACTTGGGAAATGGTCTACAGTTTAATCATAGAGTCGATTGGCAAGATATGTTGCCAATAAGTGATTTTTATGATATACATATTAACATTCATGAAAAAAATGTAAATTTTGATACTTTCTCGCTAAAAATTATAAAAATAATAAGAATAATCTTATATATTTTCAAAACAGGTTTTCACTAAAACTCTAAATCAGAACTGCTACTTTTATATTACAAAAATTAGTAATTACTCCTTAAATTCTTAAGGAGACAGAATTTATAAATATGTTTTGCACGATCAAAAATTCTAAAATAAGAAAACACTTTCCAAAATCGAACCAAACATAAGCTATATTCAATCCGATTGAACAGACCTGTCTGCGATAGGTTTCGTTGCCAACGGGTATGGTAACACTACAAGAAACCATAATCTTTGATCTTGACAAGTTAAAGAGGAGACAAAGAAAAGAAATTAGTAGGGGAAGGGAATTAGGGAATCGCTGGCTGGAGATGCGACAAGGAAAGGTGGAAGAAAAGACACGATTGTGGCGAGACTCGACTGTGATGTCACGGTGGGAAGCTCCAATTCCAAACTTAGCAGTATATTATACAATAAAAAAAATAACAATAATAATCGGAGCACTTCTACTATGCTATATAGCATTGGTGCTTTAATGTACAACTCAAAGTTGTACCATAACATTAAATGTATAAGTTCAGGTTGTACCATAAAGGAATTTGTGCTCTTATGTTATGGTACAACTTTATAACTTAAACTTGTACCATCAAATGAAAGTACAAGTTTAAGTTGTACCATAAAACAATTTGACAAAATAGTATAGGTACAATCTGAAGTTGTACCATAACGTTAAAGGTACAACTTCAAGTTGTACCATAAAGGGAAAAACTTATAGCACCAATGCTATATAGCATTGTAAAATTTCTCTAATAATCGTGTATTTTGCAGTGCTGTCAAAGTCGAACCGAGCCGGCCGGCCGGACCGCCAAAGCCGCCACCCGGCCGTAAAACCGGCTCGGATCAGCTATTTAACCGCCACGGTTTTATACAGCAGCCGGCGAGCGGCCGAAGCGGTTAACCGCGAGCCGCTCAAGCCGGTCGCGCGGTTCGGCCGTTTGGTTTACCCTATAAAAAAAACAAAAAAGACCAATCGTGGAATGGGGCAGCCAAACAAAACCCTAACTTTCATTTTATTTCTTCATCTTCGACCTAGAAGTAGAACAGACGACAGAGGGAGAGCGGCGCCACCCTGCCGCCGTCAACCATCGCCCCAGCGCTTTCGTCCCGTCGCGGCAAGCAGCGCGCCATCCGACAGCGGGGTAATTCATCCCCCTTCTTCTTCTTCACTCTTTCCGTTGGTTCTGGGGATTTCTATGTTAGCATTTCTCCAGTGTGGGTATTATTGGGCTGTCGGTGGCGATTGGTTTACTGGGTATTTGATTAGTGGTGGATCTAGTAGTCGTTTGTCTGATCTTGACGTGATTAGGGTAGATTTTGAGATTTGCTGATAGGGGCAACTAGTTTGCTTACGAAATGGACTACCGGTTCTCAAACGGTTTTTAAATGGTCTAATGCCGGCTGGACCACTAATGACCGAACCGTTCACGTTACCGGGTCATACTCCGGCTCGGCTTTGACAGCATTGGTATTTTGTAATTTGTACAATTGTCCAAATGCGACGCCTCTGCTTTCCTTTGGGCCATCCCCCTCCCTCGCCATGGGCTATGGCCCCCCTCCCTCAGCCCTAGTGGGCCTTCTTCAGGACAAATTATGATGATCATTATCCTGACAAATTATGACAATTATGTTTCACACAACAGTGTCCCCCTTCTCTTTCGACCACTTCGTCATAAAATCTCACATGAGCTTCAAGATATTTATTTTGCCTCAATTTCAACTTCTGTCTCTTTTTTCTTCCATGAGTGGTTTGTAGTAGGGGTGGGCATTCGGTCGGTTCGGTTTCGACCGAACCGAAATTATGAATACCGGGTCCCCGAATTCTCCCAAACCCCAAACCGAATTCGAACCGAATTAAAATTCGGTTCGGTCGGTTTATACCGAATTATAATTCGGTTCGGTTCGGTTTTATACACAAAACCGAAATTGAGAGGCTACTTGTATCTTCTCACTTTTAAATTATTTTTCACCCTTAATATAAACAATAAATATGTAATTATATGCATCATCAATGATAAAATCAAACTTTTCAACACATAAGTAATAAAACATTTCAAATATTTAAGTCTAAAAACAAATACAAACATAAAAATCCACCATTTGAGCTTGCAATTACAGTATTTCGGTTTTTCGGTCGGAAATTCGGAAATTCGGTTCGGTTGAAAGAACCCTGATTTCCGAAATATCCATATTTTCCTTCCGAATTCCGAACCGAATAGCATTAGTTCGGTTTCGGTTCGGTTTAATTCGGTTTCGGTTCGGTTCGGTTCGGGTTTACCGAACCGGTTGCCCACCCCTAGTTTGTAGGTGAGACATGTTGTATTTGCTTTGGAGAAATTATATGTATTTTATGTAAGGAAGTGGTTAAGCACCATACACGGGCATGTATAAGATCCAGCATAACCTTCTCCCAACAACTCGAGTTATTGGGACCAACTGGTTCTTGACATGGTATCAGAGCCTGGTTGTCCGTGAGGTCACGTGTTCAAGTCCTCACGACCCCCAATATTAACCGTTGTCTTTCAAGCACATGGTATGGCGGGCCTGTGCAAACTTCAAGCCCATGAGTCGGCTTTCGTTTGAGGGGGCGTGTAAGGAAGTGGTTAAGCACCATACACGGGCCTGTATAAGATCCAGCATAACCTTCTCCCAACAACTCGAGTTATTGGGACCAACTGGTTTATGACATTTTATAAGTAAGATCCTACGAATTAGGTATTTGATTTAAAAGAAATTATAGATGGTCATGAATTTAAAAACATTAGAATTTATCTATAGATCGTCCAAGTTAGAGGTAAAAAAATTACTGTAACCCGACCCACATGTCTAATTCGGTCCAATCCACATATATTTTTCGCGAAAATTAAGGTTTTATGTTGGGTGAGGGCTTTCATTAGTGAAACTTGTCTCTCTTGGGTTGGGTGCGGGTTTTGAGTTATGCCCCACGTATGTATATGATCCAACCCTTATTACAACTATTTTCCTAAGTGTTCGTATCCAAAATATATTTATATCGTATACAGGCATATTTGTGAGAAAATTAGGATATTTTTTCATATTAGACGTAGTTCATATATGTTAGGGTTAAGAATGAAACGAACGCAATATAATGAGGAAATCGAATGTCTATTTCCAAAATCAACAGGCTAAAATGGGAGCGAATCCGATCAGTAACTCATAGATCAATAATTCTGCAAACCCAATCACTATCCGCCACATCATCACCTCTTCACTCTCCTGTAAAGTCTTTGATTTTTTTTTTTTCATTGACTAAAGGTTATCATCATGAGTTTCCTATTGAATGGCGGCAACTCTGCACGCCAAGATGAATCGAAGAAGCTCAACATGATCAACACCATCCGCATCTGTGAGGTGATTCTGAATCCTGCAGCTCCAATGGCGCTTCGGTTCTCCGGAATTCTAATGGGTGGAGTGGTGATTGTTTATCAACGGAAAGTGAAGCTGCTATACGAGGATGTCACCCGTTTGCTGGTTGAAATCAACGAGGCATGGAAAGTGAAACCAGCGACAGACCGTACCCTTCTTCCGAAACGGAAGTTACAGGCCAAGAAAGAAGTTGTAACTCTGCCGGAGGTTCAGGACGAGGAACTCCCTGAAATCGAGCAGTCTATGAACTTCTCGAGCTCAAGCGCTTGGATCTTCGTCGGTTGCGTAGCGATACCCGGTTCATATCAATCACCCGGCAATAAGATTATCAACAAATAGCCGCAATGGCAAGATGGGGTACCGTCGTCGAAATCTGGTTTCGCCGGAGAACGGTCTCTGTTTCCTGCATTAAATCTGCCTTTTGGCAGCCATTAATATTGCTCGTTAATGGGCATAAATAGGAGAAAGATTGCCTCTAAAACGGTAAGTACTGTTAAAGCTACTAATGGACTCTAATTACTGCTATTAAAGGGTGATAATGGGCTAACATCAGCCCAACGGACGCAATTTTTTGTTGGGATAATGTTTATGAAGTATTATATTAGAGATTTGAGAAATCATAACTCCAATACCAAAGAAAAAAAAAATTGCAATGGGCGATGGGCGATTCTGTGCACATCGCGACGGTTCGTTGACAGTTGCCGCCATTTCATCGGCGCAAGATTCTAGCACGGCACGATCATCCTTGAGATCATGGGTTCCGTGGAAGCCGCAGGTGTCCCCTGCGCAACTATCTATAAGTTCCTTGGGTTTTCAACTTCAAAGTTCATTTTGGGGCAGTTTGGTTTCTGGGCGAGTTCAGTTCCTGCGATTCTGCCTTTGCATGTGGCAGTTTATTCTATACTCCCTAGTTTCTTCTGTCCTATTTCTACTCATCTGGTTATTCAATTGGATTTCTCGACAATCGATTAAACATTTGATTGTCAGTATGGATCCGATGGATATTGATCAAGTGGTTGCTTTTGATGCTGCCGACGTGGAGATTGCACCGGCGCAGGCGGCATTCAGCCTGGTTGGGCGGCTCTTCTCTTCGAGTCCCCTCTCCAGGACAGTCATGGAGCGGATTGTGAATGGTATGTGGGGTCGGGAGAATCAAGCCCCAATCATTGTTCATGAAGCTGATCGTGGACTATGGAGATTCATCATTGTCAATGCTGGGCTTCGTGATCGAATTGTGCAACGTTCTCCCTGGACGGTGCGTGAGTTTGTTCTGCATCTGCTGCCATGGCGCCCAGTCTCAGATGATTTGGTACGTCAGTTGACTCGTGTGCCTTTTGTGGTTTACATGTCCCGGATTCCTCCCCATCTGTGTACCTTGGATTTAGGTCGCCGCTTTGCTAATCATATGGATGGGGGAGTGGATCGTCGGGTGATTGGTCTATATGCGGATCGCCCTGGTGAGAGTGAGATCTTTGTGAAAGCCACAGTGTTGATCAATGGGGAGGCTCCTTTGCGTTCGAGATTGTTTGGGCAGAATGATCATATGGGCGGCTTCTGGGCTCGCCTTGACTATGAGTACTTGCCTCTTTTTTGCTTCCGCTGTGGCCGCCTGGTACGTCTCACCATCCGACGGCTGGCCCTGCTCTGCCGCCTCTTCGCATTTCGGAGGTTTCTTCTGGTTCGGGTGTGGCGCAGCATGATCATTCGGCTGCTCTTGGTGGCGGTCCGGGTAAAGGCAAGGGCAAGGCTATAATTACTGAGTTGGATTCTGATGAGGAGGAAGATTCTTTGGTTCCTCCGTCCTTTCGTACTGGGCCATCCTTTAGAATGGCATTAACTGATGAGGAGCTTGAGGTAGATTGGAGGAAACGTACCTTCTCTGAAATGATGGAGTCCAGGGATCCATTACATCCAACTGTTCTGCCGCTGCTGGAGGCTCCCCCGGAAGGACAGGAGCTTGTTACGATGGAGACTGATGAGCCTGCATCCAAAAGGCCACATGTCGGGGAGGAGGCTGCAACCAATCTGGAAACTGTGGAGGAAGCCAGCAGTGAATGGCCCCAAGGCGCCAAATGAGCATTTTAGCTTGGAATTGTCGAGGGTTGGGACCTCCTTTGACAGTTCAAGCTTTAGAAGGTCTTGTTCGTGTTCATAGTCCGTATTTGTTATTACTTTCTGAAACTCGTAATGGTCGTGATTATGTTGAGTCGGTTGTTCGTAGTCTAGGTTTTGTGGATTGTAGGGTTGTGAATCCTTCTGGTTTGTCGGGTGGTTTGGTGGCAGCTTGGTCTGCTGCTGCTTTTGTTTCTTATTTATGTTCAGACTCTTTTTATATTGCTTTGCAAGTGTGTTTTAATGGTAAACAGTCAGTGGTTGTTTTTGTGTATTTGAGTTGTGAGGCGGTGGTTCGGCAACGTCAATTTCGTCGGCTGGTTGCTTATTGTTCGTTAATTGCTGTTCCTTATTCCATTGTGGGTGATTTTAATGATCTGTTGAGTTCTAGTGAGAAGCAAGGTGGACATGGTTTCAATCCTACTCGTGCTTTGTCTTTTCGTACGTTCGTAGATGATCTAGCTCTTATTGATATTGGTTTCTCCGGTCCGCGCTTTACTTGGACGAACCGGCATTCTGTTTCCTCTTTTATTCAAAGTAGATTAGATCGATTCTTGTTTTCTGCTAGCTGGGTGAACGAATGGCCTCGGGGTACAGTTGAGCATTTGGCTGATCAGGGTAGTGATCATCGTGCGATTCTCTATCGTTGGTCCATTCCTCAGCCTTTAGGTAAGCCCCTGTTTATGTTTGATGCTCGTTGGGGGTCGAATGTCGAAGCTTTACAGCTTGTTGAATCGGTGTGGCATCAAGCTGTCCCCGGCTCTCCTTTTTTCCAATTATGGACTTGGTTGAAATCAGCTCGTCACAAACTTTTTTACTGGGCGAAGAAAGGGACGACAAACTTAACTCGTCGTATCAAAGCTTTACGGTCTGAATCTCTGCAGGTTCGGAATAATTATCCTGTGGACTGGACTGAATTGAATCGCATTGAGTCTGAACTTGCTTCTTCTTGGGCAGCAGAAGAGAAATATTGGAGACAACGGTCACGGTGCCAGTGGTTGACTGAGGGTGATCAGAACTCAGGCTATTTTCATGCTGTTACGCGTGCGAAGCGTCGCCGAAATAGGATTGAAGGGATTTTTAACATGGCTGGCCAATGGATTACGGATGAGGATGGTAAACATTCTGTTCTTGTGGATTATTATAAGAATCTATTTTCCTCTGATGTTTTGGATGATGGTTTTGCGGCAAGAGTAGCTGCAAGAGTGAATAGTTTGCCCATAGCTCGATTGGTGACAGGGAGTATGAATGAGGCCCTCATTGCCCCTGTTACTCCAACTGAAATTAAGGAGACTATCTTTCACATGGGTGCTACTAAGACTCCTGGTTCGGATGGGTTTACGGGTTGCTTTTTTCGTTCTTTTTGGCATATAGTTGGAGATAGTGTTGTCAAGGCTATCTCTTCTTTTTTCACTACGGGAAAGCTCCTGAAGAATTTTAACCATACCTGGTTAACTTTAATCCCCAAAGTTGATGTGGTTGAACAAGTCTCCCAGTTACGGCCCATCAGTTTGTGTCAATTCTTGTATAAAGTCATCACCAAGATTATGGCTTCTCGGCTAGGTCGAATTTTACCTCAACTTGTTTCCCCGGAGCAAAATGGATTTGTTCAGGAGCGTCAGATCGTTGACAATGTTCTTATTGCCCATGAACTGATGCATTACATTAAGCATAAACGGCTTGGTCGAGCCAAGTACATGGCACTTAAGCTAGATATGGAGAAAGCGTATGATCGCATTGAATGGCCCTTCCTTTTTGCTATTCTTCGGAAACTTGGTTTTTCTTCTGATTGGATTAATTGAGTTAAAGAGTGCGTTTGTACGGCCACTTTTTCCATTCTGGTCAACGGTACTCCGGCTGGTTATTTTTCGTCGACTAGGGGCCTCCGTCAAGGGGATCCGCTTTCCCCGCTTCTGTTTGCTCTTTGTACAGAGGGTTTTACCGCCATGATCAAAGAGAAGATAAGTTCTAAGGAATTGCAAGGTGTACGTGTTTCGCCATCAGCTCCTGCAGTCTCTCATTTGCTGTTTGCCGATGATTCTTTTCTCTTTCTTCGTGCTTCTCGTCGTGAATGTCAGCTTCTTATGGCTCTTCTTCGTGAGTACGAAGGAATCAGTGGTCAACGGTTGAATTTAGCAAAATCTGCTGCTTTTTTCAGTCCTAATTTGGATTCCTCTGTTCAGAGTGAGCTAGGCTCGTTGCTTGGGGTTGGTTCTATTGGCCTCCTTGATCGGTATCTGGGTCTTCCTTCACTTGTTCAGCGATCGAAAAAGGAAACTTTTAGGTTCGTGGAGGAGAAGCTCATGTCTGTTTTGCAGGGTTGGAAAATCAGGACTCTATCTATTGCTGCGAGGGAAGTGTTACTTAAATCTGTGGCTGCCGCTCTTCCTATATATACTATGTCTTGCTTTTGGTTACCTGCAGATCTCATCCGTCGCATGAATGCCCATATGGCTCGTTTCTGGTGGGGAGCGGTTCAAGGTCAGCGTCGAGTTCATTGGATAGCATGGAAATCTCTTTGTGGCAGTAAACATGAAGGCGGATTGGGATTCCGTGATTTTGGGTGCTTCAATCAGGCGTTATTGGCTAAAGTTGCATGGCGTATCCTCACTGAGCCATCCTCTCTTTTGGCTCGTATTCTTAAAGGGCGGTATTTTGTTGGTCATCATAATTTGCTGGATGCCTCGTGTGGCTCAAATCCATCGTGGGGCTGGCGAAGTATCCTCCATGGTCGAGATTTACTATCTCGTGGGTTGCGTTGGCAGGTAGGTAATGGTTTTTCCATACGGGTGTTTGAAGATGCTTGGTTACCCACGTCTCCGCCATCGATTCCTTCTCGTAGACCTGGTGCCCCTGCTTCTTCCCCGTTTGTTTCGGCGTTGATTGACCCAGGGTCTTGCACTTGGAATATGGCAGCCTTGCGTCTGTTTTTCAATCCTGATACTGTCAAGCTCATCTCTTCAATTCCTCTTCCGCAAATCCAAATCCCGGATAAGTTGATTTGGCATTTTGAGCCATCAGGTATTTTCCAGGTTCGGTCAGCTTATCATCTTGCTTTTCAATGCTATCGTTCTGGAGTTGGTAGGCCTCGTGTAAATCAAATGGATCATGATATGTGGCTTTGGTTGTGGAATTTGAAATTGCCACCAAAGCTTAAATTTTTTGTTTGGCAATGTCTTAATCGGATACTGCCAGCTAGGGAGGCCTTATCTCTCCGGGGTCTTGATTTAATCCCGATTTGTCCGGTTTGTGGTCGGAAGGTGGAGTCGTTAGAACATCTGTTTTTTAATTGTTCTGTTGCCCGAAAATTGTGGAGCTTGGTTGGTTTTCGTTCTCAGCTTGCAGAATGGGATAAGCGTTCTTTTGCAGGTATGGTTCGGGAGGTGCTTTTTCATAAGAACGGGAGGGTGGATAATTCGTATTTTATCCTGCAAGTTATAGCCATGTTTTGGCGTATTTGGAAGAACAGGTGTATGGTTGTTTTTGATCAGCAACAGGTCTGCTTGGAGTCAAGGGCGGCGGAGTGGCGTCATCAGGTGAATGAAATTGAGTCTTCTTTCTTGTCCGCATCTCTTTCCCCGGCCATCCAGCTTCGATCTTCTGTTCCTACAGGATCAGCGTTTCCGCATGATGGTCATCAATTCCATGCTTCTTTCGACGGCGCCACTGGGAGGGGGGATGCAGGTGCGGCAGCGTATGTGATTGGGGACGGTTCGTCTGCTGCAGGGATGATGTTTCCAATTGCAGCTGCGGCAACCATTTATGCAGGGATCAACGATGCTCATGTTTTGGAGACCCTGGCTCTTCGGGATTGTCTCAAGGAATGCAGCACAAGACAGCTCACATCGCTTCTTATTACGGGCGACGCGAAGGTTATCCTGGATAAATGTTTGGCAGGGGATTTCAATGATTCTAAAGTTGGCGCAATTTTGCGTGAGATCCAAGCCTTGTTGGCTGGTTTTGGGGGGTATTGTGATCTACGTTTCGTAGGTCGTCATAGGAACAGGGAGGCTCATTTAGTGGCCAAAAAGTCTCTGAGTTTGTCGCCTCGGGTCCTGTCGAGGTTCGACTATGTGTCTTGGTTACGTAGTTTGTAATTGACGGTGTGTGGATCTTATCTCCATCTCGTTTGAGATCGGTTGAATGGCAAAAAAAAAAGTATTATATTAGAAGACAATTTTTTCGACACAAAAATTAAAAGGAAACTTGTAATTAATCCAGGAACAACGATTTTTATAGTGTCTAAGGTCTCTCATTCGTTTTTTGAAGTGGTCCTTCCAACAACAGTAGCGCTCTCGAGGGTTTAATTATCATGCGGGGTTAACTGCCTGAGTAGTTGCCCTGTTTGTTGGAGGTTCCAAGAAAGTACAAAACATCTGTTTTTTCATTCCTCCTTGACATCCAGCTATGGTATTTTGTGGGATTAAGTGATATACTGAACTCGGCCCCAAGAATTAATTTTAGTTTGTGGTGGCGTTAAATAATGCTAGATGAGCAGTCCCAAACCCATATTCTCCATATAGTGTGCCTCTTGTGGAGAATATGGAAATCAAGAAATAAAGTGGTATTTTAAAATACCCAGCCTAATGTCCGTTCGTTAGCCTGCCAATTCTCTTTTCAAATCCGCGAAGTGCTCTCTACCCAGCCTGGCCCGCCTCACATTGCTCGTGCTCCTGCCTCTGCTAGACCTCTTCTTTGGGAATGCCCTCCTCAAGACTTTTTGAAGATCAACTTTGATGTTGCTCTCCAAATCGGTGGTTCCTCGCCTGGCCTTGTATCCGCGGTTCGGATGGGCATGTGCTTCTTGCCGTGGGTGCTCAGCATTATGGTATATCGGATCCTTATCTTGCAGAAATCCTTGCAGCCAGGGATGCGATCTCTCTTGCAACTTCTAGAAGTTTGTTTCCGCTCATCATCGAGGCGATGCAGAAGTGGTCATCCATCAGCTCAAACTCGGTCTGTGGAGGATTCGATTGGTGGCCCTATCCTTCGAGATTGTTGTTGTCTTCTTGAGTCTCGTTCTCTTTGTATAGATTTTAGAGCAGTTCTGCGGACTGTCAACTGGGCTGCTCATAGAGTGGCACGTAAAGCCCTGCTGCTGTCCTGGGTAGAGTTAGTTTCTTTTGACTTTGTTGGTTGGCTTGTTAGTGGGACGAGAAGGGGTTGTGGGTAGTGGTTCTTTCTAACTATGTATTTGATATTTCTCGGGCAAAAAAAAAGTCTTTGATTTTTCCCCGTTAATCTTTAACGAACGATTTTTCACTCGTTTTAAGTTAGAATTTAATTTTTTTTTTTGCACTTAGATAAGATTAATTGTGCTCTTCAAAATGATATCCACTTTTATATATATTTGGAACAGAAAAAAAAAATTGAGCTATTTTTTACCAGTCTATACCATATGGTATGACTGGTATTGAAATAAGAGCATATCATATTGTATAAAGCGTACCATGGTAGTATTAACATACCAAAACTGCAGGATGGTTGAATACATGATAGTAGGAGTGTCATTTACGACTTTCAGCATTGTTTACCAGGGGTGGTATTGTGTGGTACTTTTTGGTCCTGTATTTTGTTCACCTAGAAATTTGTAGGTCCAATGAATCATATGATGAACTCGTTCCTTCTGTGCAAAAATTTTCAAAACGACTTAAAAACGAAGAAAATATCATATGGTATGCAGTTGGTAACAAGAGGAATGAGATTTTTTCTCTCAAAATATTGAACATGGATCTAATTTTGTAGAGCACAACAAACTCGTTCAATCAATGAAAAAAAAATTAAAATCCAAGTTAAAATGAAGAAAATATGAGCCGATTAAAAAAATAAAGGTAAAAAATATCTTTAGTTCTCGGTTCTTAGATCTAAATTTTTTGAGTCAACTTAAAAGCAAGGGTGTAGATATAGTTACTAATGGATGTCTGGGGCCGGCAAAAATAAATACTACCAAACAATCCTTGATAGATTGATGACGCAATTTTGGGTCCATTTACGGCCTCTTCCACGCAAAAAAGGAACTAGATAAGACTCAAGGGGCCCTGAATATAACACTGAAGAGCTACTGACAAAAAATGTACACTTCTCAACCGAGTCTCTTTACACCCACAGGTCACTCGTGGTGTGACAAGAGAAGGCGCTCTGGTTCTGGTACAACACTGGAATAAAGCAGCAGCAATGCTACATGTACTCCCCAGAAACAACTACATAAATATCACAGTATTCCTAAACCTAGAGAAGGACAATCAACACCTCAAAATATCTGATTCTTCCCAATAATTGAAAGAGAGCCCATAGGAAAGTACTCTTCAACAATTCTACTGTTTGGCCTTCCTGTCGTTTCTAGTTCTCTTCCTCCATTCCCTGCTCTCTGTTGGATACTGCTTCTTAATCAACAAATTGCACATTGCAGTTTTTATAGCTTCAGCAGCGGCTGAGAAAACACTCTGGTCGATTGACAAGCTTCCCTGCAACTTCTCGAGCAGCTTCTGGCTGCCCGGAATTTCTTCATCTCCCAAAACAACGGGCTTGTGTTGATCAGGAGACTCGGGATGGCCTTTTTTCCTGAGACCACTAACAACCTTCAAACGAGCCAGAGACTTGTGGTCAGCATCACGCAGTTTAGAGATGCCTGTTACAAACCACAATAATTCTCCAGCAGAACTACTTCCCATGCTTGTGGGGATGAAATTCTCTTCTGTTATAGAAACCACCTATATGAATAAGAAACATCAAAATGATTATGTTTCCAAAAGATAAAAAAATAATACACATCCGAGGGAAAAGTACTCTTCCACCTGAATGCCTATGCAAGTCGATGTTCAAGTTTTTACCACTTTTTGGCTAAGAGTTCCCCCGAATCTCATTAGAAGGTGAAATCAATTGCAGACATGCTTAGTATGGCTAATATGCTTGAATGGAAGTGTTCAGCTCAAGCTCACACCATTGGATTGCATGTGTTGCCGTTATTTACAACAATGCCACAACACTGATTGAACGGCTGAAACACTGAGAAGGCAACCAAACGGCACAAGCACAACTGAACGGTCCCATTGAGCTTAACAGCAAAAATCTTAGCAAGCATTGCAGTCATTTCACCTTTTAAAGAGATTCGTGAGAACTTTTTGCCAGTGACTAGAACGTTAAATAACATATGCATTCAGGTGCACAATATTGGTGTGAATAATCAGTCGTTACCTTGGCGACACTTAATGTTTTAGAAGAGAAGTCACAGCCCAGCAAAATTATTTCTTGCAAGCTAAAATGGTGAACAAATCAACTGTCAGCTGAAGCACTAACTCATGAACTGAAGAAAAGTTCAAATAACATAGAGCAGAAGTTTCTAGTGATTTGATACTTACCCTTGAATGGCTACTGCAACAAAATTACTATCCTGGATTGCACACAAATCCGTGACAGCACAGCAGCTCTCCCCGCTACCGTCGGACTCTGAAAGTGCTGCCTTCAGAAAACAATGAGATAAGAATTAAGAAAAGATAGCAGGTCAAAAGAAAAGCCAAAAGATTTGATTTTTCTGGAATATCATTCTCCTACATTTGATATCATTAGGAAGAAAACCACTCAGAGTGGCTAAAATTATGTGTCTTACTGGTGAATTAACCCAAATTCTTCCTAGACCTGATATTACTCAATTGTGCAACTAGATTAAAGCAGATCAAAATTTTTGCATGAGGTTCCACTGAAGAACCATTTATAAGTTAAAAATGCCACAAAGAATACTGGGGAAAACTATTTCAAAGAGAAGGTACCTGTGAGCCTACTTCACAGGTATCAAGTAGTGATCCCGAAGTAATATCCCATAGGCGAACCTGTGGAGTTAAAGCATATAACAAGTCACTCCAAAATTTTAAATGTCACATTTGAACTAAAAAAAGGAGAGATTATGAATAGCAAATCTACGTAGCTAGTAGGATGGAAGCTTACCGTGGAATCACCGCTACCGGAAAGAAGAAACCCTTGGGGCAGATCCTTACTGCAAATAAAAGCAAGGCTGGAAACAAACCTGAAATTCAAAATAGTAGATGACTGCATCAGCCTCATTTTTAAGTTGTAAATGGTATATCCAGAAAAAGGAAGTTTTTTTCCTAATATTAAATTAAATATGATATGCAACCAGATATTAAATGCTACCGTCGTTCCCCATCAACTAATAAGTCAAAGCAACGTGTAAACCAAACAGGAAGTAAAATAATAACTCACTCACTGTGTATGACCAAGGCAAAAGCTTTGTATTTCATGAGCCCCTTCCAAAGGCTTCTTCGGAAACACAGAAACCTGCAATGAAGCACAAGACAAGGTGTTGATTTTCAAACTAGGCAACCTTTTCTTTTCTGTGAATAACTAGAAACCCTTTTGGTTTAAACCACACAAGGAAGACAATTACACGGATTTTAAAATCTCGGTCTGCACTAACTATAAAGCATCCGTCCGGTGAAAATTCCTGCACATAAGTAGAGAGTAATGAAGGTTTAGCTCATTAGTAAAATAGTACATCTAAGATACCGAGAATAAAGATTCACTAAAAAATAACAAACCAGTCTAGTAATGATGCTGCAATAATGAGCAAGTAAAGGTGCCGCCTTCCTATTGGAGAGAGCTCCATTGACATCAAGGTCATGGATATCTACAACCCAGACAACTCCAAATTTGTCAGCAAAGCACACATACAGCCCATCGTTGCTTATGGAAACTGCACTCACTCTCTTCTCGGAGGACCTGTTGCATTAATCAAGTGTTAGAGAACATTTTAAGCCTAGATATACTATAGCCAACATGAGGAAATGGAAATTAGACAACAGCATATACAACAATATATACGAGTTTATTTTCAGTGCACACTGTTTTGGGGGGATTTATGTAGGGGTGGGCAACGGGAAACGGGTATTTGGGTATACCCGTACCCGTCCCGTTTTTTAAGGGTTACGGGTACCCATATTACCCGTAATATTATAAACGGATGAGACTTGGGATTGTACATTCCTAATATGGGTACCCGCGGGTTACCCGCGAATACCCGTTTGGGTAATATGGGTACCCGTTATACCCATTCAATACAAATGCAGAAATTTAATTCAGCCCAACCCAATTCAAAACCCATTGGCCATTTCGGCCCTTACCCTTTCAATTTCAATTCCATTTGGGCCCTTACCCTTTCACTCTTTCACTGACATGTTTGGTGAATTAGTAGATAGAGTTGGGATGTGTTGAATGAAACTTTTTTTTTTTTGATAATTTGGTACTTGGAATGATTTATTTCTATGTGTTGTGATTGTTCATGAATGTGTAATTTGCAAACCAAGTATTTGTGATTGGGATGTATTTTGTGTCTTGTGATTGTTAAGCAAATACAAGTTAAGTTAAAACTTTTGTTAAAATTTTAGTGGTTTAAACTTTGGCTATTTATGGGTAGTATGGGTACCCGTTATCCGTCCCGTACGGGTAATGGGTACCCGTTTTCCATATAGGTTTGGGATATGGGATGAACTTTGGTCTCCAAATGGGACTGGGTACCCGTTTAAAACGGGACGGGTATCCCGTCCCGTCCCGTTGCCCACCCCTAGATTTATGCACCCGCCACAATCATCAATTCGATCATGCAATTCAAGTCAAAACGATGCCAATTGTCACTAGCGATACGATGGACAAGAAAATGCATTAATTTGCACAAAAAGCATTCAAGATTTATTTTGATTTAAAGGTTTATGGATTTAGGGTTTAGGATTTATAATTTAGAATATAGGGTTTATAATTTAGGGCTTAGGGAAATGCATGAACAGTTGTGATTCTATGTTAAACCATCATATTAGACTAATGCTCTCAATTAATATTCAAAATTCAATGTTTTCAGATTATTTTTAGGATTGGGCGCATAGTATGCACTCATTTTTGTGAGTGCACCATAGAAACCAAGACACCTATGTATATTGAAGCAAGGAAACAATGCCAACTCCAAGTGATCACAATAACATCTGGGGCATAGCATCTCAGTAAGCACCTTTATTTGTTCTGTCTTGACTCTTGAGTACAAACACAATATATTAGCTAGGCTAATATCAAGTTATACAGAAAATTTGAAAACTCAATAACCCTTGAGATTACTACACTCATATTACACAGACAAATAAATACATAAAAAATTATCACAACAATTGGAACTCGTTAAGAGCCTTAAAACAACTAAGCCAATGAACTTACACAGAACTGATGCAGCGCCAAGTGTCAGTGGACCAAATCTTAACAAGCTTATCATCACCAGCAGACACAAAGAGCTTCCCATTTGCACTGTAGCGAATAGCTCTCACAGAATCTTTATGGAAGGGTTCTACAGAATCATCTACCAGAGAAACCCCACAATCCGTCCTGAACAGAATGCAGACAAGGAGTATGATTATTTCACCAGCTCAATGGCGGTACAAACTTCTTTAATATTACAAAGAAGGAACATACCCTATACATTCTCGTCTGTTCCAGGATATTACTTAGCACAGAAGACAGCCCAGTTTGATTGAACAAAGACTTCACCTTGGTATTCAAGGTGAAGTAATTTGTAAACATAAGCTATGAGAGTTCCCACCACCAGGTACACTTGCAGTGATTAAGAAACATCATACACGGATTCACCCCACTCCTAGATGGGTTTCTCACTAATTGCAGGTTAAACAAATCCACATAGCCTTACAACACAAGTTAAACGCTCGTTACAATTGCCAAAAGAGCAAATCGTGCCTAAGTTTCTTTAAGTAGTGTTGCTTACTGAGTTAGAGCAAGGAAAGCAACACGGATATTAGAGACTAAATTCTTACCTGAGGTCGAACACGCGGAGGTCAGAACCGACGGCGACGGCAACCGAATCCTGGGTAGGGTGAACAGCTATTAAGGCAGGCGCAATTTCTATCTCTCGGTTATTTTCTCCGCCTTCCAAGTGAGAGTCTTCCTCCATTTTTGGGCTCTCCTTGACAGTTACCAGCAATCGGTAACAGTTGGTTTTTTCAATTTCTAGGGTTTTAAGGTTGCCGGCTGCCTCTCGTTCGTCGATGGAGGTTTTCGTCCCGGGAAAGGGTTTAAAGAAAGAGCACGCTTAGAAGTTTGAATTTGAGTTCTCTGGCCCATAAGATAGCCAATGGCCGGAAACGTCTCCAATGGCAGAGCTGGGCCTAAATGCGCGTAGCCCAATGGAGTTACGAGTCTGTATCGTCAATTGTATTTGATAACACCCTAGTCTGGCCCGAGCGCTATTTTTACTAAAATATTATGGCTTAATTGCAAGTTTGGTCACCCGAATTGTTTAAAAATTTCACGTTTGCCACCCGAATTGATTTATTCCATTTATAGTCACTCGAATTAGTTGAACAGTCCAAGTTCGGTCACTCTCCGTTAACCTCCGTTAGACTCCGTTAATGACGACAGTTAAGTGATGACGTGGCTAACAGAAAGACACAGTCAGCACATTTAAACATTAAAAAACGACGACCCGACCCGCCAGCTCAGCCTTACCCGCCCAGTCAGCCATTCTTGCCCAACCCGTGAACCAACCGAATTAATTGACCCTAAACCCAAACCCGAGACCCAACCCCCCGAAATATGGATCCGAACAAGAGTAACAAGAGACCCAGCCAAATTGAACATGAGTAAAGATGAACAGAGGCAGCAGCTTAAATTATAAGTCAATATAATATCAACATACAATGAATATATAGATCAATGGATCTGATACAATGGAAAACCCCCAGCTAACACAAGATCCAATATGGATCCGAACCCACAAACCAAAACCCGGAACAAGAAAAAAAAAGAGGCGAAGTGAGAAAACAGAGGAATCAAGAAACAGGGGAGAAGGAAGCACAGACAAATTCACAAGCTCAAAGAGACCAAAAAAAGGGTAAACTCTCTACATCTTCAACAAGCCCATCAGAGACACAACCACGGAGACGGCAACGAAGGCGCCGGAAGCTGGGACGGAGAACCCAGCGCCAGTGACCAGCGACGGCGATTGAGCAGGGGCCATTTCCTGGGCGGAGACAATGGCGGCCATGGATGCGACCAGCAGGAACACGGAGAGGGCAGCTGCCTTTGAGAAGCTTACTTGGGCCATTGCTGCTGGATTAAGAGAAGAAAATGGAGAAATTGATCTGAAGAGCTGTGGGCTTGGAGGAGCTTCTGGTTGCAATATGGGGAAAACAGCAGCGCGCGAAGAAGAAGAATCGCGGCGGAGGAAGAACAGACGCGGGAGGGGTGAGGGATTCAAGGCGGCGGCGCGGCGGCGGCCTCCATCCCTTCGACGGTGATTTTCGATGGTGTGCAAAGAGAGAGGCGGCGCGGGAGGATGAGAGGATGAAGATGGAGGAAGGAAAATGCCCTAATCCATCTGCGATTTACTTTTTAGGGGAGTTGGGTCTCGGGTTTGGGTTTAGGGTCAATTAATTGGGTTGGTTCGCGGGTTGGGCAAGAATGGCTGACTGGGCGGGTAAGGCTGAGCTGGCGGGTCGGGTCGGGTCGTCGTTTTTTAATGTTTAAATGTGCTGACTGTGTCTTTCTGTTAGCCACGTCATCACTTAACGGTCGTCATTAACGGAGTCTAACGAAGGTTAACGGAGAGTGACCGAACTTGGACTGTTCAACTAATTCGAGTGACTATAAATGGAATAAATCAATTCGGGTGGCAAACGTGAAATTTTTAAGCAATTCGGGTGACCAAACTTGCAATTAAGCCAAAATATTATTGTTAAATCGTCAATTTATCTATAAAATATATAAAGGCAAAACATGTGTTATATTTTCAGGATTTTGAATTTCTAGACTTGTGAGGGTTTTACGGAATGGTAATTTGGACAATTTGCATTTCAACTTAACCAAACTTTGTGTTTAGATTTCTTTCCCATTAATCCTCCTTTTTGTTGCTGCCAATTACTGGGCCTAATATATGTAACTTCAAATGGGCCCGGACTGATGGGTCATCAGTCTTTGTCTACCTTCCCTCCAAACTGCAATTTTCAGATGTGACTCAATTAGGGATGGCAACAAAATCCGAACCCACGGGTACCCGACCCAACCCGCGTTGACGGGTTTCGAGCTAGGTTTGGGTTTAAACTCGTTACACTTTCCTCGGGTTGGGTTTGGGTTTAGAGATACCCGACCCATGGGTACCCCGCACACACTTATTCCGTAGCCTACTCTCTTCAAACCCTACCCTAATTCTAATTTCTCCCAATCTAATTTACAATTTGTATGATAATTTTTAATTTGTTTGAATTTTCTAGATTGATATTTTATGTATTGATAATTTGTATGGAGAAATTGATGTTTGACTTTTATTTTGATAGGAACTTGTGATTGTAAATTTCTTATCACAAAAACCCATGGGTCATGGGTACCATAAACCCGCGGATATCCAAGGGGTTGGATTGGGTTTGAGTTTTCTAAATTCATTGGGTTTTACCCCAATTTTTTTTTATGGATAAACCCATGAGTTTGGGTTTGACAAAACCTGATCCATTGCCATCCCTAGACTCAACATCCTGAATCTAAAATTTGAGACATTTTCTTCCTAATTCCAAACTGTAATTTTCAGCTAAATGTGCGCTTTAAGGCTTTGCACTCAAAGAGCAAGTGAAAGAAAGAGGAGATGGAATGGGAAGTGTAAGAGGAAGATGGGTCAAAGTTGTGGATTTGGATGACCATGGGATTAGAGTTACTCCCTTATCTATGCAGACGAAGTGCACATGCTAGAAAAGAAAAGAGTTTTTAGTGAAAATCCCAACCCACCACCATGCTGAACTCCTGCATGCGATCTCCTGATATGATGAAGTTGAACGATAACATATAAACCACAAAAATCTCCAAGTCACCACCTCCAAGGATTCATGCAAGTGGATTCGATAGGGATCTTCTTTAAGGTTGCGAAACCCAACTCCAACTACTTTGAATTCGGCATGCAAAGACCCAAACATTGCCATCGCCTGCTATTCGTCTCGCTCTTCCATTTTTGGAATTATAATTAAGGACAAATAGATAGAATGGGCATCAAGATTTTTCTCTTTCTGGAGTTTTGTTTATTATAAGACCGTGAAAAAATAGTGACCTAAGAGCATCCACATTGGTATTGCATTTTCAATTGCAAAATGACATGACATAGGTGTTTGCAATTGCAAAACCAATTGCATTGATGTGGGTACCAATTGCATATATGCAAACTTGCAACAAATGCAATTGCATATGCAAGTCATAAAAGCCTAAAAAAAATTGGGACTTTTTATTTTATATTTTTTTCTTTTCTCTTTTTCTTAATTTTCTATAATTTAAATATAATATTTAATTACATTTGCAATTGCAATTGCAAGTTAGTTGCATTGATGTAGGTGATTGAAATGAATGTGATGTGAATTGAAAAAAATTGAGTTAACTATAAAAAAAACACAAATACAGTTTTGTTTTTGCAATTGCATTGATGGAGATGCTCTTTGGGAACTAAAACTTAAAGATCGTTGTAGTAACAAATAAGTACAAGTGGTTGGGTACCATCTGTTGCATGAAATGAAGTTTACAAGAAAATTATATGGACTTAATGGCAAGCTGGGAGTTACTGCTTTGAGTTAAAAGCTATTTATTAAAAGTTTCATTATATTTTATGAGGCGACTATCTCAGTGTGTGTCGGCCAAATGAAAAATAAAACAAACACATCCACTACGGGACAGAAATTCAAGCTTAGTATGTTAGTTTTCACTACTTGGTGATTGACATGGAGGGAATTATATTATCTAAACGCGTAAGTTATTTAATTTTATAGGAATTGCGATATTGCTTGGTGCATGGGAATAGTCGAATATTTAGATAAAATACATACGTACGCGTATAATTGGATGAGTTCTAATTAGATATTGTAAAAATCATGTCCACCTATTACATGTAATATTGGAATTCAGATTTTATCCGTACCCACTGGAAATTCTTCGGAGTCGAGTTTTACGGATCCAATTAGGTTAAATTCGGACAGATATCCATGGTTGTGGATATTTTTACGCGAGCGAGACTATGATGTATTTTTTTTCCCAAGAAATGTCAAGAGAGAACCTATACAACCTACCAAGACCCTGCCCAACCCAATACATCAGTGAAGCCAACCAACAAAGTCAAAGGCGCACAACTCTAGAGGGGAGAGTAACAGGGCTTTCTGCGCCACTCTATGGGCAGCCCTGTTAGCAGTCCGGGGAACTGCCCTAAACTCTAAGGAAACAGAAACAGAGGACAGGAGAATGAAGCAATCCCGAAGCACCGGACCTCCAAGGGAATCTGAGGAAACACCTTGATGAAGCTGACGAATCACCACCTCTGAATCTCCTTCAATGATGACCCGTGGAAGAGACTTGGAGACCAAAAGGAAGATGGCGTCTCTAGCAGCAAGGAGTTCTGCGAGGTAAGGATCAACAATACCGGGGTGAAGAAAACCTACCGCCAGAGCCACATGCCCGTCTGAACTCCGCACCACTAGACCAGACGAGCACCCAGAAGGTCGAACAGCAACATCAAAGTTGATCTTCAGAAATCCATCAGGCGGAGGGAACCAGGGAGAGCGGCGAGGGCAGGAGGGCTGGGGAGGAGGAGCAGGGACCAAAGGTAGGGAGGATGACAGTTCACGAACTTGGAAAAAACATTGACGAGCGAGAGACTGGGCATGAGGTTGGACATGCTCAAAGACCACCTTAATTCTAGACTTCCAGATCCTCCACAATACACAAACGTATAGGAGGATATGGGTTTGGGGGGTGCTTAGAGAGCATAACATGTCGCCACCAGAGACTGAAGTTCACAGTCGGGGCCGAGGAGATGAAGTCATTTAGGCTCATAAGCGACCACATTCTTGTGGCCAAGGGGCATTTGAAAAACAGATGTTCAATACTTTTCGGGCTTCTCCAACAAACAGGGCAACGGACATGACAATTTACTCCTCTAGACTTGAGTGCTACTACTGTTGGTAATATCACTCTAAGGCACTGCCAGATAAAGAATTTCAGCTTCAGAGGGGTTAGAATATCCCATGTTTTCTTCCAGATAGGAGGATCAATGATTTGGACTAGAGGTTTTCGGCTGGCGGCTAAGGAAAGCTCAAGAGCTAGATGATATCCCGTTTTGACTGTATATAAACCATTTTTTGTGTAATGCCAAACTCTCGTATCTCTTTGTTGACATCTAGGGAGTGGGGTTTTACATATAAGGTTAACTGTTAAAGGATCAAAACAATATTGTAGCCTTGGAACATGCCACTCACCTCTATTTTCCTTGATGAAAAAGGAAACTCTCGGGGAATTAGTTATGTTCAAGAGGCGGACCAACGGGGTGATGGGTTTGTCTGCAATAACCCACTTATCTTTGAAGGCAACAATGTCTTGCCCATCTCCAACTTGCCATCTTAACCCTTGGACAAGGAGATCTCTTCCAAACAGTATGCCACGCCATCCCCATGAAGGGTTCGAGCCTAGATTAGCATCCAACACTGATCCGTGCTGAAAGTACCGACCTTTATATATGGAGGCCAGGAGAGAATCCGGATTTTTCCAGATTCGCCAACATAGTTTTGCTAACAAGGCCTGGTTAAAAGCCCCAAAGTCCCTGAATCCTAGACCACCAAGAAATTTACTGTGCGCCAAACTTTTCCAGGATACCCAATGTATTGGGCGATCAGCATTATCTATCCCCACCAGAATCTAGCCACGTGACTATTTAGCCTCTTGCAATTCTCTTTAGGGATCTTGAAGCACGACAATCCATGAACAGGTAGATTGGTGGCTGCTGTCCTAATCAAAATGTCTTTTCTGGCTTTAGACAGAGTTCGCTGTTTCCATCCTTGTAATTTTTTAATGAGCTTCTCTTCTATGAATTGGAAGGCCTCTCTTTTTTATCTAGATATAATTGATGGGAGTCCCAAGTAATAATCTTGTTCTCCAATGCTGCCCACGCCTAAAAGTCCTCCTAGCTCCGCAGCTAGGTCTGGGTTCATATTACGACTAAATAGTACTGCTGACTTTTGTAGGTTGACCCGTTGGCCGCTCAGGCCTTCGTACACTTGGAATAGGGAAAGAACTGTTGAACAAGATTGTGGGGTAGCCTCTAAGAAGAGATATGAGTCATCCGCAAAGAAGATGTGGGAAACCATCGGGCAAGATGCCCGGATTCTGACTCCTTCCAGATATCCCACTGCTATTGTGTGTCTTATCATTGCTGAAAAACCTTCTGTACAGATAGCGAATAATAGAGACGACAGAGGGTCTCCTTGTCTAAATCCTCTTGAAGGACGAAAATAGCTAGAGGGGATCCCTTTCACCAGAACCGAGTAGGATATTGTTGTGACACATTCTTTTATCCATGATATAAACTTTTGATCAAATCCTAGTTCTTTCATTACTTCGAAAAGGAATGGCCATTCCACACGATCATATGCTTTTTCCATATCTTGTTTTAAAGCCATCCACGTTTTTTGACCTGAGGTCAATGTTCGGAGATGATGAGTTACCTCATGGCTAATTAGAATATTGTCGGAGATTTGACGACCTTTAATAAAGCCATTCTGGGTTTGGGATATTATACTGGGAAGGACCCGGCTTAGTCTATTAGCCAGAATTTTTGCTATGACCTTGTAAATTACTTGGCATAGGCTAATAGGTCTGAGATTTTTCATGGATTTTACTTCTGCAGATTTTGGGACAAGCGAAATCCAAGTTCTATTAATAGATCGTAATATATGACCAGAGTGAAAGAAAGCTAGGACTGCTTTAGTGACATCGTTGCCAACTATATCCCAGTAGGCTTGATAGAATCCTGCTGTGAATCCATCTGGTCCAGGAGCCTGGGTTTTCCCCATACTGAAAACTACTTCTTTGATCTCTTCTGGAGTGATACTATCGATGAGAGCTTGATTTTGTTCTTCAGAGACTAAACTTCCAAACTGCAGGTTTGACAAGTCAATACCTTCAGTAAGCTGGGACTGAAACAAAGTTTGATAAAATTCTACTGCTATGCTTAATTTCTGGTCCCCATCTGTACACCATATACCTCTAGAGTCCTCTAAACCCCAGATGAAGTTGGCCTGGCGTCTAATTGCCGTTATCATATGGAAATATGGAGTGTTGCGATCCCCTTATGTTAACCAGTTAACGCGCGACTTTTGTCTCCAATAAATTTCTTCCATTCTATACTGATCTTCTAACCTTTCTTCCAGGGAATGTATCAGGTTCCAATCCACTATGCTGTTTTTCCGTGCATCATCAAGAGCTAAATCGAGGTCTTTTATCAGTCTGGCTGAGTTAGATGTACCCCCTTTGCACCAATCAACTAGGGCGTGACGAACCCTGAGCAATTTGTAGAAAAGAAAGAATTGTAGGGACCCAGTTATGGGTATATTCCAAACATAGTCTATTATGAGTTTTGCTTCATGAAGTCGAGTCCACCTTATGTCAAAATGGAATAGACGTTTAGCTCTAGACATTTCCGGTGATGTCATGAGACACAAGAGTCTATGATCTGACCCTTTATCTGAGAGATGGTATAGACATGAGTTCGGCCAGTGATACGCCCAACTTGTGGAAACAAATGCTCTGTCAATTTTTTGCTCGATTAGGATACCATTTCTGCCCCGGTTAGTCCAAGTAAACTTTGGCCCCTGAAATCTTACTTCTATCAAACCCAAAGTATTTAGAAAGTCCCAAAGGGGGCGGGCTTTGTCCATGCGCCATGGGGCTCCACCTGATTTCTCTAGCGGAGATAAAGAGCAGTTAACATCTCCAATTATTAGAAAGGGATCTGACAGCCTTGAACAAAACCCATTAAGCTCCTCTAGTTGTGAGCGCCGATTTGTGATTATGTATGAAAGATAGACTCCTACTAGCACAAAACGAGGACACGCACCATAGCAATGGGAGTTATTATTTATGACCGAAATGGCAATGAAGAAAGGGGTTGAGCCAATAACCGAGATTGAGGCACCTCGTGGCCAACCAAATACTAGACCCCCCGACAGGCCGGTAGGGTTAACAGGAAAGCAACCTGAAAAGCCTAACCGTGACATGAAAGACTCTACTTTATCTCTAGGAGACATTGTTTCACAAAGAAATAAGAAAGACTTAGACAAATTTCGGGGAGCTTTTAGCGTTTGGAATGTCAAGGTACTCCCCACCCCTTGACAATTCCACACGTAGACATTCATTTAGAGTATTGGGGCCAGTTGGGGCTGGCTACCTCCACCCTTTTTCCTTTGCCTTTGTCCTCGCCTGGACTCTTTGGAATGAAATTTACCACTCCTTCTTCTGGTTCTTGAATACAGATTCCAGTGTTTTTTCGAACGTAAACTCTTGGGGACTCTGACGATTCTATCAATATTGCTTTCCCTTTTGACTTTCCATCCGCCACGCACCCTAACGGGGAGCAAGAAAAGGCTGTATCTGTAGATTGATCCATACCTCCATTATCAAAGAAATCCATCCCTACTCCTTGCAATCCAAATAAGTGATTATCTTCAAAATCGTCAAATAAAAATCCAGGATCTTCACTGCAATATAAGTTACCTAACCCATAGGAAGGTGATGGGGCTTGAACTTGGAGAGGGGTGGGCTCCAGCACTACTGGCTGGGTGGACTGGGCCTTATCATTGATGGGCTCAACTCTGCCTTGGGTTTGGTTGGTTAGTTCGGCCCCCACCATCAGTTGGGCCGGTCTGCTACCACCTGCTTCTTCACTTGAGTGGGCCAAATCTCTTCTCGGCCCAATCCTGGAAGGCTCATCCGCGCCCCCAAATTGGCCCGCAGCTCCAATTGCCTCTCTTCTTCCTCGCCTAAAAAAACGAGGCGGATCTTGTCTTCCACCGTCGTTGTTCACACCGCCATTCCGGGATGGAGCTTCCAGAAGCAGGGCGTTGGTTCGTGATTGCGGTGAGGGCCGGGCTCCGTGACGCCAGATGTTGCCTCCCCAGTTCCGACCTCCTTTGCGCACTGTCGCGTATGAGTTCTCATTAACTTCGGGCCGGTCCGATTTCCGATGATCTTCGGTCCGAACCCGTCGTCCCCTGTCACCAAGTCGAATGAGCAGAAGCTTTGATTGTGGCCAATTCTCCTACACCTGAAACACAATGATTTGATGTTTTCGTACTTGAGGGAAACCCAGAAAGGATCCCCCAGTGAGCCATCTGTATTCCTCTTTCTGGCTTCCAGACGATGTTGTAAGGGGGACGAGACATCAATCATCACTCTGGCCTTGAACACGCACCCCGGACTTTCCCAGACAGCGTACATTCCAGCATCAATGACTGATCCCAATCGAGATGCTAGAAGCCTTCCAAGAGCAACAGTTCTGTATTCTTCGGGCAAATTCCAGAGCTGAACAAGATATGGAACATGGGCGAGTTCGTGGAAGACTCGTTCAGACGGTGTTTCCCACTTTTTTAAAGTGAGGATTTTTGAATGAAGGAACCACGGAGCCTTCCCCAAGGCTTCCTGTCGATCGGTAGCGTTAGAGAAGACAAGCTGGAACAGACCATGTTCTGCATCCAGGACGGTGACCGGAGCTCTTTTTGCCCATAAGTTGTTGGCTGTGTGCTGAACTCGGACTCTGGACGGGTGGGACGAACACACCAGCCGGCCTATCAAGCTCAGGCGAGCTCTGTTCTGGCCGGCTTCCAGCACTTCATCGTTGAATTCAATTCGTCCTGCCATTCTGAGGACGGATGAGAGTAGAATGCACTCTGTTTTTGCAACTGTGAAACAGGGGAAAGATTTCGGACGGCTGGAAAATGGGTAAGTCGGTTCGAATATTGGTAGGCTTTTAAGTGGTTCTATTCTTGGTGAAGGAAGCAGATAGGCTTTTAAAATTTGGGCCAAATTAGGGCCTCTAATTACGGGCCTTTGTTGATTCACGGTGGGAGGATAATTAAGGCCATAATCAATTTCCGGACCGTTTGGATTAGTTATGACTGAGCTGAATTCTCCATAATATTCAGTTAATGAGCTTTGCGAATTTGAATCGCTATCTGGGCTATTAATTGTCCCAATTGAGCCCCTAAGGGTACGCTTTCTAGGCGTAATTGCAGCCTTGAACCCTCTAATAATGGAAGCGAGGGTAATTGTTTTAAATGCATTCAAGACCATTAAAGAGCGTAACGGTTCAACGGGACTTCATGATGAACGGCGGTCAGCTCAATCGTCGCCGGAGCTTGAGCAAGGCGGAGATTCTGAATAGGGGATTTGATTCCGGCAGGGGAGGATATCTAGGGGCGATGATTGCGGGCTGGTTGGCTGGGGATCCTCCCGGAATCGGGAAGTACGCTCTGGGGCGATATGGATTTGGGATGGAGGAGAGGCCAGCTGAACTCGGATTTATATACTGCGGGCGTCTGTCAATTTAAGGCACTAGACGGTGGTTCCTGCCTGATTGTGCCGTTTGCTCCCGCCACATTCTTGGCGCCACCGCCAATTCTTCAAGCCAGTCTGACCATTCGGTGGGAACAGCGGAGAAGATTGCAGGGGCTGGTAGCTGTGCGATTGGGGTCTTCACCAGAAGCTTATCACCGGATGGCGGAGGCTCCGGTTGAAGGGGAACGCTTCACATTCCCTCAGTCGGAAGGATTCATGCTCGAAATCCAGCGGGAGGCTCAGAACTTGGAGAGGATTCTGGATGTCGGCGGAGAACCTAACATTGCCGCGCCGGAGCAGCTCCTTTATCTTCCAAAAGTAGATGATATTTGTTGTACTTCTTTCCGTTAATTCTTTCGCCGCCGGAGAATTCGTAGGGATTGCCGCCGGCGGAAAAATTTATGATTCTCTGATTTAGGGTCTGTCAAATAACCATTTCCGCCCCTACGAGGAAGAAAGATCTATGCGAGGAAGGAGATCGGCTGCAACTGAATATTGTTTTTTTTGCTTGGCCATAGTGAGAAATTAGCCCTTGCATTTGGACTCATCCAACACCTTTGGTTGTGTGTAGTCTATATATGAGTATATGTCAATATACCATTCAGTCTAGGTGCTTCGGTTAATGCTAGGATTTTCAAGGCTTAGGCTTAACCTACAAGGGAAGTCCTTTGTCCTCCCTATGATGTATTTTGTAGATACTAAAGATTGTGATGGAGAAGTCGAGAAAGAGAGAGATATTAAATTACTTTTTATTCATACAGTGACTAGTGCAGAGAGATTGAAAATTATAATGGAGGGATGAGGTGGATCCTTTGATGATGATAATCAATTCATTTTAGAATATATATCTCTCTAGCTCACAGGACAAAATGGGGATTGAATTATGGAAAAAGATGAGGTTTTAATAAATTTTGTGTATTTTTCACTAAAAAGTAGGTTTGACTATGCAAAATTTTGGTTTCACCTCTTTTGAGAATTGTTGAAGATTTAAACTGATTTTTTTTTTGCAAAGTCAGTTGTTATAAAATCAGTCATACAGAGAAAATAAAAAGAGCGCGGGAGTCGACCAATAGTCGAACTCCCGATGAGAGAGCCTTTTATGCCACATGATGGGCAGCCCTAGTGAGACAGCGGAGAACAAAATAGTAAGAAACCCAACTGAAGAGAAAAGCCAAGCTCTGAGCATCCTGCAAGATAGTTCCATCCTGATCATGAGCCAAGTCACCTGTCTGAGGAAATCGCTCCGATATCTGGAGATCTTCTGCGTGCCCCTACAAAAAAAAAAAAAAAAAACAAACAAAACACACAAACATCCCCACTGTAGGACTACTAAGCTCCACCAAATGGACTTAAACAAGCCATTAAGGCTTAGTCGGATACACTGAATCCAAAACTATGTCAAACTAATATTTTTTCTTTTTAGAAATAGTTAAAGAAAAGCAATAAAATAAAACGGACGAAATTGAAAAATAAAATGAAAAAAGGAGGGTAAGCATAAAAATAACAAATAAAAATTATTAATAAATAATGAAGGAAATGTATAGCGGTTCATTAAAAAGATAAAGGAAATAAAAAATGACTAAATTGCAGGAATGTAATAAATAGAAACTAAGGAGTCTGTTTGAGTTACTTACCTGGAGCAGTTACCTGGAGCAGTAATGTAAACTGATTCAATTTGCTGTCTATATATTTTCGCAACATGTATTAAAGGTTTACACATTTTTGAAAAACATCACTTGAGTTTGTATACAAATTGTCAGTGATAGGATGTTTTGCGTTGACCCTGATATTCAACCATTTCCTACATCTAAACTTTCTCCCGGCTTGGACTCCGGTACATTGTTTCTCCAGTCAGATCGCTGATACGACACAATTTTCAAAATACTGATTAAATTTTAAAATGTGGTAATCATACCACCAAAATTTTCAGATAATAGAAATCATTACTAAACATGATTTTTTATTTTTCATATTTCATTTTCTTTAGTCTATAAGATTCTCGGTTAAACAAGTTTTCTGAATTAGACTTTCGAGGAAATGGTAGTTTCCTTTCATCGAGGTTTTGTTTTCTATTTTTCAGGAAAAAACATAATGGTTACTAAATGGGGCTCCTTCCCAATTACTAAGCTTCGTTATCCTCATTCTCTTTACCCATAATTTCATTCCTTTCGTCTTTCCTTTTATTTTCACCGAATTCGAATCTCTCTGTGACATCTTCACTTCTTCATAATCTACCAGAGTCTCTACGAAATGCACTTCTTTTTGTTGGTCAAAATCGCATTTCCAACTCCTGGATTCATTCGGCTTTTTAGGTGAGATTAAATGCAAGAATTTGGTTTCAGGGTTATTTGCTCCCTACTTAAATTTGTACTAATTTTCCCCAATAGGTTTGATGCAATTTCTAGGTTGGCTATAAGGGGACCCTAATTTTTTGCATGCGATTGCACCCAGATTTCTCCTCATCAATCGTAGTCATTATTCATGGGATTTAAGTACTTTAACATGTGTATTTGTTTTTAGCTCTAGAAGCTAATTATATCATAGTTCAAATTGAATTTTGGTGGTTTAGGAGTGCAAATCTTAAATTTGTAGATGAATATCTGGTACTGAGAGGTATCTGACTCCTTGACCCGTTGTGGCAAGGATTGCAACAATTTTGTTGAATATGTATTGTGAGAGTAATTTGGAAATTCACCCGTACACAATACATTGTCTGGCTAACCATTAGTGATAATTTTGATCATATCCGATATATTTCAAATCCAGCAACTTCATATCCATTGCCTGCACTGTGATCAACAAGGATCTACAGGGATAAATAATATCGAGAGATATTGAACTCTACCAGTGATCAATCATTTTCTTTTATCCTTTATGTTGATCATATATGTATTATGTGAAGCAGCTCTAATACTCAACTATATGGCCCACTTAAGTAGTGAAAGACAATTACTTATATATATTTCATTTTTCATCGAATAATTATATTTATCATATTTCTATTTTCTTCTCTTCTCATTATATTGTAAAAATATTATAAATAATTGAACATAACTAAGATAAAAAAACACATGTTACATGCATTTATGGGCATTTATCTTATAAACTTGCAACTAAGCCCGCGCTCTGCTGCGGAGAATGCGTGAGTAACTCCAAGTGATCATATAAAAATTATAATTAGTTACAGATTTGACAAGCAACAACATAAACATTTTAATTAATATCATAATAATAATAATAATAAATAAACACAACAAATAATTAGAATAATTGAGAAGCAACTACATATAAATACATATATGCAAAGTACAAACCATTTTACATTAACATTAGATAGTAACTCAGTAAATTATTAACAAAACAACAAAAATATTTAAAAAATGTACTCCAAGAAATTCGAGAAATAGCACATGAAATGATCATTATTAATGGACCGGATTGTTTATAACAAAAAAAAAAAACAACGCTCACAGACAACTTTATTACATATCAGGCAAAGCATATGCCAATGGATGCAATAAGCAGGTAACATTGATAAAACCAGAGAGAGGTGATCCAGGTACAACTATTTCCACCTCTGCAGTGAATACTTTACCCGTTTGCTAACTTCATTAGACGATGCCTGTAACCAATTGTAAGATTTTTGAACTCCGTTAATGGAGTTTTTAGCAAGGTAGTCACGGGCCATTGACGGAATATCAAATCGCAGGAAGTCATTCCATCCCCACAGGCGATCACACTCATATAGCTAGTAAGAAATTGAGGAAACAACGAGAAGCATTAATATTCCTTTTACACTAAGCAATAAAATGAATAAGTGAACATATACCTACCATTCAGGATATCTTGAGAAAACTTCCTGATCTGTTTTGAAATTCTCAACTTCTATCAAACACCAGTAAGGTTTCTGTTAAAAAAATGAAACATTCAATCTTAATTGTTGTTTACACTATATATAGACATAATATGCAATAATACTTAACAAGTGCAACATGTCATGCACATGTATACCCTATAAAAAATGGCAAAGATAAGAGGAACCACGGTTAAGTTTAAGGGTAACCTGATTAAAGTAACCTCCAACATGTACACTTAACGTACACTCATTTACACTTATTTAAACTTCAATACAAAAAACAAATACACATCTAACCCCATATTGCGGTTTTTCAGACCGAAATTCCGCAAGCAAATCTCTCAGTGTGATTCGTTCCGGTAGTGGACCACGAAGATATTTAATAGCCGACGGTTGTGATTTTGGATTCAGTTGTATTGGCATGTGAACGGTAGAAAACTTACAAGATATATAATTTTTAAACATATATTAGTAATAACCGTGAGAACGTACAGAAAATTGACAATATAGCTCACCTATCAAAGACATTCTTGTATCTGTGAGTATATGCGGCAAATATTATGAGACTTCTCAAGGCGCTCTTCAACATATAGACCCCTACATTTTTTGGAACAACAAATGCACGTAACAAAACATCGATTATATGTTACACAATAAAGTCAAACGTATTTAAATTAAGTAAATATCATACAATAAAAGACGTTAAGAGTGTAAATATCAATAAGAACGTGAATACCTGGAGTACGTGTCTTGCCAACAAAAATACCGGTAATTGTACATATAACTAGTCCATTATGCTATTTCATTAATGCATCTTGACAAATGCTATAATATTGTGTATCAGTATAAAAAATGGGGAATCTCCTGTTCCTACAATTGAAATCGAATGACAAAAATCTAATAGACATTAACAATCAACGTAAATATATAACATTAATGTGATAGTAAAAAAACATTTTCTATCACGAGTTTGAAAGTTTTAATGTGATATGGATGGTGTCGTGCCGTGGTAATGGAAAGTAAACGACCCGTAAGATCTGTTTATAAAGAGATTGACAAAGATATAATTCGATTAGGTTGAATGATTAAATATATCTATCTAAAAATAGGATTACAGTAGTACATAAATTGTAAATATATTTACCTCCTAGATGGGTATGATTAGAACGCATAGGTGGTACGTCTTCAAATGCAGTATCTCTAAAGCTTTCGAAAGGGAAGCGATAGACTGGATTGTCCCTGACACGCCAAAACACAACACCAAACTGCGACCAAGTGTAATCGCAGTCCGGGAATGCAGTAACAGGCAAGTTTAATTATCAACCCGGGGTCTAGATCTACTGCTTACTCCGTGATTCTCTATTATCTAGCAAACTAGTTCGAGTGATTGTTGTGAAAAGTAAAAGCAACAAGAAAGCAGTAAATTGTTCGGTTTTCTAAAGCAGGCAAGAGTCACTCGGGATTGAGTCCCCCTAGCCCCTTAGTTAGGTTCAATTGCAATTCCCTGGGTTGATTTACTGTTGATTAGACTGCGGAAGATCCGACAGTAGCTTGGAATCTCTTAAGCTGACCAAGCCCTCTCAGTCTAACTACTCGGCAGACGACTAGTCTTCACCGGGATAGAAAGCTGAGGCTATGAACACAGAACTCCACTACTGGCGCCAAGAACACCAGTACAAAGCAGTGAATTGGCTAACTCTCGTATAGCCAATCTCCTACTATCGAATGAAGAGGCTCTAACAACCTAATCAGATTCTATCTATCTCAGGTTGCAGCAGAAATTGAGAAAAGCTGATCAGACTCTAATCAATTCAATAAACATGCATCATTCGATTAAAATCAAACAGTAATATCATCTCAAGTCATTACAATCAAATCCCTAACACAAGGAACTAGGGTTCTTCATACCCAAGTGAGAGAAAGGTTCTACTCCATAGAGAGAGAAAAGAAAACAGAAATCAGAGTGGTCATACTCATAAAGATGAGGAAAATCTGCTCTGGGATGTCAATCTTCACTCCTAGGGACGCAATCTGGGCTTCAATGATGAGAAATCCACTCCAAAATAGCTCCTAGGGTTTGTTCTTCGCTCTTTCTCTCTCTAAAACTATGTTTTTTGCCCAGAAAATCGAATTCTCCTTCCTTGGCTCGAATCTGCCTCCAAAAACCCGACTCTGGGCGAATTACGGGCAGAATTACGGCCGTAATCACTTCCTGCCCGTAATTCGCACCAAAACGCACGTTTCACTTAAGCTGCAGGAGGAGGAGATACGCCCGTAATCTACCAATTACCGCCAGTAATTTGGGAATTACGGCCGTAATTCTTGGGGTCTTGCCCGTAATTTTACCACCGAGAAGAATTGCTGGGGAGAAGCCTCGGCCAATTAATTACGGGCATGCCCTGGCTAATTACGGCCGTAATTTAGCAGGGGCTGCCCGTAATTCTATCTGTGCTTCGCCAATTGACCTCCAAATGACCCGAAACTTGCGCCTATGCACCTCTTTACTTGCTAGGACCTGAAATACGACAAAACAACACAACCTAGCGTAAAATAGGCCAAGGAACAATCAATTCGAGCCAAAATGGACAGGAAACCAGAGTGAAAACACGTGCAAATACGATGCTATCAAATTCCCCCACACTTAACTGTTTGCTTGTCCCCAAGCAAACCAAGTACTACACAAGGTAAGCTCACATATTTCAGTCAACCAACATTGGGGACAAGTCATAAAGGCACAGAACTCGTGAATCAAACTGGTTTTCAAACACCAACACATGAACAACTTTAATAACAACCTGGACAACCACCACAAAGGACATTCGAGTGCAGCAAATCGAATAAAGGAAGAGTCTTCCTTCTGTTCACCAACCAACCCAGACTTGACTCAACCACTCACTCAAGACAGTCAACTCATGCATCCAACTCAAGACATCAGAACAGAGACCGAGCAATCTAGGTCCTCACCAGGGTACAAGAGTATAAAGAATATGAAAATGAATCACTCACTCTCGACCAGTGGGGTCAGGACAATTTAATGCGAAAAATGCGCATGCTATTTCTCTCAATCCCTAACATCTCTTCACCATGATGGCAGCCTCTAAATGCTAGAGTTCACATATGGGATGTCATCACTGACTAATCAGGAGGGCTTAGACACAGGTTCAAATGACTGGCTAGGGTCTTGGACATGGGGTAAAGGCCTTTTAGGTGGTGGAAGTATTCATAGCACAAGGTTCCACATTTTCCAAACACACAATCACAGTCAAACAAACCGGTATTTTCTTTCTGCTATTCTGCATTACTCAATATCTTAAGAGCACAAGAGCGAAGGAGGCATAAACATCAGCATTTCCAAGGCAGACTGCTAAGAAACACTACTTACTGGGCATTACTCAGATTTTTTGTAGTGGCTCTCTTTTGCTTTCAATTTTTCTTTGTTTTTCTTTCATTTTTCTTTTCATTTCTTAAGAGAGCCACCACTCCTGCACAAATTTCAAACACCTGCCCAACGTTTACGCACTACCTCCAACACTCACATAGACTTTAGCAGAAACAGCAGAGAATATGTAACAACCACTCTGTGGAACCTTCTAAAAGATGCAACAAGGGTGATTTCTTTCATTATAGACCAAAAGAAAGGATAACACACGACTCAAAGGGGCTGACTAGGGGATATGACACATCAGGACAGTCAGTTTTTGGGCGTGGGCTAATCCTATGCCCCCATCATTTTAGCTAATGACAACGTGAATGCTACACATCATGGAAGAGGGATCTATCGCACAAGAAAGAAACGAGCAGGCTCAAATCTCACATGGCTACCTATATGCTCTATCTCACATTCTGATACCCTGAACTAGATGCATATACGACTGTCAAGAACAAGTGATCAGATCAAGTCACAGTTGGTAAGCAAACAGCTGAAAAACTGAACCCCTACATCGTTCTACTGCACATCTCAGTCCTCATTATAGGTTGTCCTAGTCGCAAACAAGTTGTCATGCATTAATCCGAAAACCGTTCAATTCATCAATCAAATCACAGTGCCAATATGATCAAACAGCAGTGCTTGGAGCCCTCAAATCGTAAGATTCGGACAGCGGACTAGGCTCCAAGCACCCATATATACGTTCCAATAAATACAAAGAACCCCCCCACACTTAAATGCGAAAGTGTCCTCAATGGAGCGAAGGGAAGGGGAACGATGTTACCGTGAAACAGTGGTCAGGAACGTTGACTGGATGGCGGACCAGTCAAAAGCAGAGGACTGGACAAGGACCAGTCCGATGGGCACAGAGCTAGAACCAACAGAACACACACATTGGGTGAAATAAACCATAGTTCCAAGTCAACAATCCACACAACGGGAACAAGAAATAAAAACAAACACAATCCGGAGTCTAAATCTGGAAAGATAGACAAAAGTCAAGCCCCAACTCGATGGGCGGGCAAAAGCAGATCACAGCTCGTCGCCGCCATCGCCAGTGAGAGGCGGGTAGTAGTCTTCATGCCCCGGGGACGCCTCCCAAGGGTAGCTCACAGCAGCAGGATCCATGTTCCAGTAGCTCATCATGTAATGCTGAGCTGAAATGATGCGGCGGCGACCATCGCGCTCACGGTCGAGGCGGGCGTTGATGTGCTCCTGGCCAGCAAGGATCTGCTCGTTCTGGCGGGAAAGAGCTGCCATCTGCTCGGCAAGATAGATGGTGGGCTGCGCAGCAGACGGGCCAGCACCGGAAGTGGAGTCGCCCGGTGCAGAGGGGGTGGCCCGAGTCCTCGTCCGGCGGGTGGTCCGACGGGCTGCAGCATCACTGGCTTCTGGTGGCTCCTCACCCTCGGGTGCACGAGGAACAGGGCGAGGCAGGCCCCGGATCCAGGTCACGTTTCCTTCGCGCTCCAGTATCAGCTGGCGCCGGAGGGTCTCCCTGGAGAATGGCGTCGCCTCCTGGATGAGAGTGAACCTGGAGATATCGACGTTGTAGTACCGCGCCAGGGTAGTGACCACCGGCCCACACGCCAGGCGTCGATTACACCGTTTATGTTTGGCAACGGTCCGGGCGATGAGAGAGGACAGATGGAGGTTGTCCACCTCGTGGAGTGCAGGCAATGAAGGGTGCGGAGCTGAAGATGACTGGTGGAGCCCTCGCTGGGGGTGTAGGATTTCCCCAGCAGCTGGTTGATGATGCGCCACTCTGGTCGCAGCTGAGTGGCCGTGGTGTGGCCCGGTGTGAAAACAGCTCCAGTATACTCCGGGAGGCAGATCCTCTCGAAGAACTGCTGGTCCCGAAAGATGGGACAGTCGGCCTCCTCGATGGCCAGGTGGCAGGGGAATGGTGGAAGGAGCCCCAGTGCCCGACCAAAGTCGTCATAGCTCAGGGAGTAGAACTCCCCTCCGAGTCAGAACTGAATGGCGTTGCCGTGCGCGCCCGCATGGGTCTGGAAATGCTCGAAGGAGGAGTAGAACTCCCAAAGGAGCTCCTGGTAAATCGGCTCAGCAAGGCAGAGGAGGCGGCGCCAAGAGAAAGCGCGGATGGCAGCCTCCATTGCCTCGCGAGCACCCAGCTCCTCGAAGACCCTCCAGTCGAGGTAGTGGTGATGAACGACTTTGCGGCGTCGGATGTCCCGCAAAGTCTTCCTCTGGTCGGCGTCGAGCAGGTTCAAGTACGTGTTCATTTTCCTGCAGCCACAAAACAGCAGAAACCCAACACATACATGGAAATGCGTCAATGGTGAGGCACAATCATCCTCACCCGGGGCCCTCGAATCGTAAATTCGGACAGTGGACTAGGCCCCACTGGTATAGCCTTGTGGGCGCCGACGAGAGGAGCACGGGGGTGGTCTCGGATTTTGATTTGGACCTCCGACGAGCGAGATATGGCCGGAAAACCACCGGAGAAGAGGTGGTTCGAGTTTTCTGGTGAGAGGGGAGAGAAAGTGACCAGAAAAATGAAGGAGAGAGAGAGGGTGTGTCTCGGCCGATACTTTTTAAACGAGGCGCGGGGGAAATTACGGGCAGGATTACGGCCGTAATTCCCCCCGGCCTTGCCCATAATTTTAAGGCCGAGAACAAAGTGCCCTCTCTGGGCGAATTACGGGCAGGGTAGCAAGAATTACGGCCGTAATTCTTACCCCCTTGCCCGTAATTTCTATGCCGAGCCCTTTTTCAGTCTTTTCTGTGCTGAAATAATTACGGGCTGGGGGTAGATAAATTACGGGCGTATTTAGCCCCCCATGCCCGTAATTTTACTGCCGAGGGCCCTTTTTCTCCAGTTTTTAAGCTGCAAATTCGAACATCCAAACCCAAACGTGCCCCGGTTCAAAAATTACACCACCATAGACCAAAATAGACCATCCAGGACACGAGGAACATTCCAGAAAGACTCCAGACAGACTCAATGACTCGAAAACGACAAAAATTAAAAGGAAAAAGGATAGAAATGCAAACCGTGGTGGGGTTGCCTCCCCACAAGCGCTTCTTTACCGTCTTTTAGCTGGACGCCAGTATGGATGCTCAGGGAAGTGTAGGATCAGGTGCCTTCAAGAGCGGATCCACATCGCTCTTGAGGTACAGCTTCAAGTGGTGGCCATGTACGCGACGAATGTGGCCACCTGCATTTGCCAGCTCGACTTGGCCATCTGGCAAGATGCAAGCGAGTGAATACTCGGATGGCCAAGGTGGGGGCGGGACCAGCTCGTAGTGGTCTCCGGCTTCCTTTCGAGCAGGCTTAGCTGCCTGCAGTTTCGGCCGCCACTCCTCCTTGATCTGTATTTTTGGTGATGGAGTGGTCAGGAGTGGCGGCGAAGGTGTGGGAGGCGGGTCCTGCAAAATAGGCAGCACAGAAGGATACACGACAGACTCGTGCTCCTGGTGAGATACAGCATGCAGAGGTAACGAAGCAGGTATAGTGTTAGCAACAGAAAATGTTATTCGCTCCTCGCCATCCCTCAGAACTAAGGTCCCATCATGCACATCTATGAGAGCCTTGGCGGTGGCCAGGAAAGGCCTTCCCAGTATAAGAGGCACTTCTGTGTCCTCACTGATGTCCAGGATAACAAAATCCACAGGATATGTGAATTTGCCAACCTTGACCAGAAGGTCTTCCACTATACCCCTAGGATGCACTACAGATCTGTCAGCTAATTGAAGGGTCATCCTAGTAGCACGGGGTTCACCTAGGCCTAGTTTCATGAACAATTTGTATGGAATAACATTGATACTAGCACCTAAATCCGCCAAGGACTTCTCTACATGCAATTTACCAATAGAGCACGGGATAGTGAAACTACCTGGGTCCTTTTTCTTCTGCGGAAGCTTGTTCTGCAGAATAGCCGAGCACTCCTCGCTGAGCTCCACAGTGGCCAGCTCACTCAGCTTCTTCTTCTTTGAGAGAAGCTCTTTCAGAAACTTCGCATACTTCGGCATTTGCGATAGTGCCTCCAGGAAGGGCACTTGGACATTCAGCTTCTTAAGCATGGCCATGAAGTTCTCGAACTCTGCCTCCAGCCTGTCTTTGTGCAACCGAGTAGGGAAAGGGAGTTTAGGGACATACTCCTTCACTACTGGTTGCGGTTTAGGTGCAGGCACCTCAACCTCCTTCTCTACTTCTTGTTCAACCGCTGGAGATGCTGCGACAGGGCTTTCTCTCTCCGGTTCCCGAGCAGGGGGATCAACAGTCAGCTTGCCACTCCTGGTCATGATGACATTGCAGCGCTCATCCGGGGTCGGCGGGTGAGGGATGGTTTGCCCTAGTAGAGTACCAGGAGCCCTTTGAGCCACTGCCTGGGCCACGCTCCCCAGCTGGGTCTGGATATCCTATAAAACAGCCTGTGTGTTCCTCTGGCCAGCTTCAAGAGCCAGGAGTTTACCCGAGGCCTTCTCCATGAACTGCTCAAAGGTGTTGAATTTCTGAGCACTAGTACTGGCGAGAGAACCTACCAAGTCCCGCAGCTCAGCCATCTGATCATTCTGTACTGGGGCAGCAGGGGCTGCACCTGGCTGCTGGAAAGGCCGCGGCTGTGATTGAGCAGCCTGCCCCTGCATGGGCTGATAGAGAGACTGTTGTTGCTGCTGGAATTGCCCCTGTCTGGGCTGATATGGTGGCCGCTGGAAGCCTGGTGGTCCCTGGGGAGCTGGTGGTTTGGGATTTGGCCCAGCCCAGGAGAAGTTAGGGTGCTGGCGCCACCCCTCATTGTACGTGTTGCTGTAGGGGTCATTGCGCCTGACATTGTTGATGAAGTTCACCTGCTCCTGGGGTGTGGTTGATTCCTTCATCGCCTGGCAGTCCTCCACCGTATGATGGGTGCTTTCGCACCATTGGCAGAGCATCGCCTGCTGCTGTCCGGTCCCTGGAATCATCCCGGAACGATCGATAGCTGAGACCAGCTTCGATACTACCTGCACCAAATCAGATGACTGGGTGCCCACAGCATGCACACCCCGTCCAGGTGCTTGTCTCGATCTCCTGGCAGTGCCCCAGTCGTACCCGTTCTCCGCCATCTCCTCAAAGAGTTGATTCAGCTGTGGCGGGGTTTTTGTCAGCATGTTCCCGCCACAAACCGAATCAATTAGCTGCTTGTCCTCCGGGAAAAGGGCGTGATAGAAGGTGCCCACCTTGAATGCATCATTGAAACCATGATTGGGACACCTGAGAAAGAAGCTGGTGTACCTCTCCCAAGCATCCCTAATGGTCTCATCCTCATCCTGAGAAAAATGTGTAATCTGCTTCTGGAGATCAGCTGTCTTGGATGGAGGATGGTAGCGGGTGAGGAACTTGTCCGCCAGGTTGGCGAACGTGGTGATGGAGCCCGGAGGTCGAGTGTCTAGCCACTCCTTGGCCTGCCCCTCCAGAGTGAATGGGAAGTACCTCAGCTGGATGGCATCTGCCGGTACCCCATTGATCTTGATTCCATCGATGAGCTCGTGGAATCGCCTGAGATGTGATCGAGGGCACTGTCCCTCCTTACCACGGAACACTACTGAACCGCGCAGCATGGTGATCACGGAGGTGCTCACCTCAAAGTTGTTGGCTGGGACCTGAGGGTGTTGAATGGGTGACCTCATGTCCGCAGCCCTAGCGGTCCAGTAGGATCCCATGGTTTGCTCCTCGGGGATCACAGCACGGTTCTGCGGATCACCCATCTCTCCTTCTTCTTCTTCTCCTAACTGCAGCTGTGTTAGCGCCTCCTCCGCAGCCAGTCGCGCCTTTAGAGCCCGCTTGAAGTTCCTGCAAGTTCGTTCAAGCTCCTGGTCTAATGGTAGTAGATCTCCCGACTGGCTACGGGTCATGCACTACCTGCACACAATCAGCAGAAGCAACCCGTGAAGGCACACAGGTGGAAGAGATAAAATGCAGTAAATAAAAGCTAGAGTAACAAATTCTCACGTTTCCCCAATAATCTAGAGGGATCCCCGGCAACGGCGCCAAAAACTTGACACGCCAAAACACAACACCAAACTGCGACCAAGTGTAATCGCAGTTCGGGCATGCAGTAACAGGCAAGTTTAATTATCAACCCGGGGTCTAGATCTACTGCTTACTCCGTGATTCTCTATTATCTAGCAAACTAGTTCGAGTGATTGTTGTGAAAAGTAAAAGCAACAAGAAAGCAGTAAATTGTTCGGTTTTCTAAAGCAGGCAAGAGTCACTCGGGATTGAGTCCCCCTAGCCCCTTAGTTAGGTTCAATTGCAATTCCCTGGGTTGATTTACTATTGATTAGACTGCGGAAGATCCGACAGTAGCTTGGAATCTCTTAAGCTGACCAAGCCCTCTCAGTCTAACTACTCGGCAGACGACTAGTCTTCACCGGGATAGAAAGCTGAGGCTATGAACACAGAACTCCACTACTGGCGCCAAGAACACCAGTACAAAGCAGTGAATTGGCTAACTCTCGTATAGCCAATCTCCTACTATCGAATGAAGAGGCTCTAACAACCTAATCAGATTCTATCTATCTCAGGTTGCAGCAGAAATTGAGAAAAGCTGATCAGACTCTAATCAATTCAATAAACATGCATCATTCGATTAAAATCAAACAGTAATATCATCCCAAGTCATTACAATCAAATCCCTAACACAAGGAACTAGGGTTCTTCATACCCAAGTGAGAGAAAGGTTCTACTCCATAGAGAGAAAAGAAAACAGAAATCAGAGTGGTCATACTCATAAAGATGAGGAAAATCTGCTCTGGGATGTCAATCTTCACTCCTAGGGACGCAATCTGGGCTTCAATGATGAGAAATCCACTCCAAAATAGCTCCTAGGGTTTGTTCTTCGCTCTTTCTCTCTCTAAAACTATGTTTTTTGCCCAGAAAATCGAATTCTCCTTCCTTGGCTCGAATCTGCCTCCAAAAACCCGACTCTGGGCGAATTACGGGCAGAATTACGGCCGTAATCACTTCCTGCCCGTAATTCGCACCAAAACGCACGTTTCACTTAAGCTGCAGGAGGAGGAGATACGCCCGTAATCTACCAATTACCGCCAGTAATTTGGGAATTACGGCCGTAATTCTTGGGGTCTTGCCCGTAATTTTACCACCGAGAAGAATTGCTGGGGAGAAGCCTCGGCCAATTAATTACGGGCATGCCCTGGCTAATTACGGCCGTAATTTAGCAGGGGCTGCCCGTAATTCTGTCTGTGCTTCGCCAATTGACCTCCAAATGACCCGAAACTTGCGCCTATGCACCTCTTTACTTGCTAGGACCTGAAATACGACAAAACAACACAACCTAGCGTAAAATAGGCCAAGGAACAATCAATTCGAGCCAAAATGGACAGGAAACCAGAGTGAAAACACGTGCAAATACGATGCTATCAGTCCCGTACTAAATAATTGTCATAAATTTTGACAAATTCCATAGCAGATTTAATGTGTAGTCGTAGATCGCATGGAGAGTAACGATTTCTAGACCGTGCAGGAATCACTAACACGTCTGACATAATGTAAATGCGTCTTGTTCCAATGAAATATTTGACCAACTCATAATATTTGGGTAAGGTAAGACCTTCTATAATGTTTTCCTGTTATTGAAACAAATTCACATTAGACTACAACAACAACAAACACATGTTTTGCAAATATACTTGAAGGGAACCACCTCTTTGTCGACCCATATTGTATAAAGTGAAGGTGAACCAGGAACGTCTCTGGTGATCCATTGGTGAATGAGTCGGACAACCAATGGTCGCTCAATGATACCTCCTGAAAGTTCTCTGATGGTCATTGAGGAATTTATTGGGCTACAAAAAACATGGCTCTTAGAATATATGTCATGTAAGACATTGATCGGTTAAAGATATACGCTAATATTGAACATTTTTTTTCAAATGAATACGTATAAAATAAATTTGACCGTAATGAAAATACCAACACATGAAATAAATAACCTTCGAGTGAGCTCGGCAAAATATAATTCCTCGCATGGAACACCACCTAACAAAAATAATAGACTCTATGATCAACCATTGTATTGATACTATAAACAGATATATATCACCGATCATAACAAGACAAAACAAAGTTACTCAATGCCTTGTAAAAGCCGATTGACAGGTGACTGTAACGTGGATTAAAAATACAAAACATATACTCAATTTCCACAGTGTGTTTGAAGTTGCGGGAACACGGAAGGAGGACTGAAGAGGGAAACTATACAATAGTTGCACAATCTCCGTGATGGTTTGTGTTTGTTGGCTAACTCTAGCTCACACGAGAAGCAGACCTAGTCATTGCCTATGAGAGTAGATTGAAATGGCAGAGGAGGAGATTAATGAATGGTGTCTCATATTTGGTTTATATATCTGACCCGTGAAAGGACGATTTACGGGAGGAAACTACTCATCTTCTAATTATATACGGTCTCAACATGGTTGCAAACGTACACTTCTTCACTATCCATTGCCTTCTCCTGATCCAATTTTTTCTCTTGATCACAAAGAAGAAACTCACAAAACTCACATGGTTTAGAAAAGTTGAAACCAACCACCACTAACCGCTAGGCAATAAAACGGAGATGAGAGAGATCATGCGAAGTGAGTTTTGAATATCAGGATTGAGCAGAGCCAAGGACAGGAACGAAGTCAAAGAAAGCAAGAAAGAAGGAATACATGAGCAATTTCACACTTCCTCTTTGTCTCTACTATTAAATCGGTTGCTCTTTTGAACTTGAAGTGGAAAGAAGACGCTTTAGATGGAGTTTGCTCACCAATATATATTATTCTTTCTTCTTTTATGTTATATACTATTTTTGTAAAGTCACCATCCCACAGTGACTACACCCTCACAACAGGTGACAAACATTAAAAAATACAATACAATTATGACATTAGTACTGATAGGGACAATTCATGTCGCCATTATTCCATTGTACGTACAATAAATGTTTAAGAGCTATTCACGATAGTAAAAAATCTCATTTTGTCATACGACTATCAATAGTAAGTTGATAATGAGGTTAAAAATGAGAAGATAAAGCGTAAATAAAATTAATAAATCTGGTTCGATGGAGTTAGTATACGTTAAAGTATTTGTTAAAAAAAATTGGTTAAATAATGAACCAATGAACCAGTTAAACTATAGTGGTTCATTTGGTTTTATGTTGAACTATGAAAAACCGTTTGGTCCATCAAAAACAGTAAAAAGTTAACTGTACCGTTATTTTAACTGATTGTGGTTCTACTAACTCAATTATTGATCGAGTTCGATTCTTATACCAATGAAAAATCTCTATACTTGGAAATAACAACAAAATTTACATACAATCCAAGGATTAAATAAAGCATAGTAACGAAACGCCCTCTCCCCACCCCTCGTCCAACTCCACCAACGGTCACACGCGCTCCCAGAAATCTATCACTCTCTTAAGAACTATTTGCTAGGTAAGTTCTTTTCTATTTTGTCTGCTTGTATTCAATATGAAAGGACGTACACTATTCTTAGGTCCCTATAGTCGGTGTGTACTGTTGTTTTCCCATACATGCATGTGTTCGATATGAAAAGGACGTACACTATGCTTGGGTCGTTCTTCTCTATTTTTTCTTCTTGTATTCAATATGAATATGAAAGGGACGTACACTATGCTTAGGTCCCTATAGTCGGTGTGTACTGTTGTTTTCCCATACATGCATGTGTTCGATATGAAAAGGACGTACACTTCGTTCTTCTCTATTTTGTCTTCTTGTATTCAATACGAAAGGGACGTGCACTATGCTTGGGTCCCTATAGTCGGTGTGCACTATTGTTTAGCAGTATTGCAATATGGAACATAATAATTGACCAACGATATTAACTTTCTGAAATAGCCAACTTTGTTTTCTTTCCCTTCCCTTTCAGTTTTGTCCTTTTTCTTCTCATTATTTATTGGGCCAACATGTATTTAAATGATACATACGTGTGTGTATGATATTGATGTGATATCAAAATTTATACTAATGTTAATACATACATGTATGATAACCATATGTATTTTAATGACTTATTTCATTTTATTATGTCCGAGTTTCTCGTGCAATCCTTCCTACAATGATATACGAAGTTTGAAAATTAAACATAACCAACCATATTCATATGTGTTTTAGGATTTTAAAGCTGGATAGAAACAAAAAGGTGTATACACCGATATAAAGCCATGTTATATATTTTTCTAATACATAACAACGTTAAAGATAAATCAATTTTATTTATTGTAACCGACATTTAGCAGCGATGAGAGTTCATATTGAATAACTCAAATAATGCACCAACGTGTAATAAAGCCAAAGTTTCAACTTTACATAACTAATGTTGTGATAGATTCTTAAATTAATATACAATAAAATACGACAAATAGCAACACTACAAACAGAAACCTAACTCCTCCAGCGGAATATAAGGGCGATTATTCCCTTTCTCCGATACCACAATCCGCCTATGTAGACCACTGATAACCTATTTCTTAGATTCATCTAGGATGGGATCCACCCAATTGAAGAAGCCACACGAACCCAAAGCCTACACATTATAGACAATGAACAAACAATTAGTGGAAGAATACAGTATACCTATGTGCTCTTATATCTATCGAAAAGGTAATGCATGGGTACACCTACACCGTAATTACTACAACCGTAAAATCAATGCCCTGGATTGGCTGCAGTATAAGAAGTGAGAAGGATTGCAGCTTCACCACATCGGCAAGTTGGTGGTGCCATATCCACCAGTGACAAGGACAATAATAGCAATACCAAGGAAGCAGAAGCAAATAAGAAGAATGGAATGATAATACAGAAGAGGATACGTTAGATAGATAGAGAATTTATAGCTGGAGTGAGAAAACAGAAACAGTACACACCAACTATAGGGACCCAAGCATAGTATACATCTCTTTCACATTGAGTACAAGCAGACAAAACAGAAAAGTGCTCACATAGACGACATTAAAGGTATTCAATAATACATGTACTGCACATCAGCAGTGCAAACCAACTAAATGGACCCAAGCATAGTATACGTCTCTGTCGCATTTAGTACAATAATTAAATTCCCTTATTCAATTCAAACCCAAAATTCCGTCACCTTAGTCCAACTTCAATGAAAGCCCCAAATTTGGGGGATTGTCCCTATTTTCTTCATTTTGGCTCCAATGCTACCATCCCCAAATTTGATGATCTTCCTTTTTTTAAGTTATTGTTTACTTAAAAATTTACTTATTATCATCTTAATATAATTTGTTCATATTAATTTTTGTATAGTTTGTCATAATTTTTAAATACGAATCTTCGGATAGAAAGTTTTTAATTTTGAGACTGGATTTTTAAATATAATGATAAATTGTCATAAATAAACCCCTATTTAATCTCATATTAAATACATAAAACAATACCCTTATTAAACCATCTAATTAATCCCATAATTAATTACATAAAACATTACCCTTATTAAAATCCATTAAACTCCTACTTATCCGCATCCCCATTTTTCTGGGAATCGACATTCCCTTCCCCACAGTTGGCGACCTAGACGACGATTATCGCCATTAATGGCGAACATACCATAAATGCCGACGACATTGGAGTCAGCCTTAACCCTAATGTTTCGAGAGCCATTAGTACGCAACCATTTTACACCAACGACAACCACACCAATTAAATACCTTTATTGCACAAACGACATGGATCAAAAATTATGAGAAACTGATCATGTAATAAACTTATGCACGAAACTACTGGTTTAATGGGATACAAATCTGTTACACAGGAGCATGATACTCCAAATAACAATTTGAGGGATCGGTTTCCCTACACATTAGGTAGAGAATATGCTAATGGGTTTAACAGGCAAGTCACATGTATTGACCCGGGAAGGGGCGATCCTGGTTCACACAACTCCACCTCCGCCGTGAATGTCTTGCCTTCTGCCAATTTCATTATGTTGCATCTCCCCCTCCTTGTAATTTTTAAAAATTTCATAACTGGTGTTTTTAGCAACGTAGTTGTCGGGCAAGGCTGGAATGTCAGATCACAAGAAAAAGTCTCATCCCCACAAGTGACTGTACTCCAATAGCTAACATGAATTGATTGAAAGATGATCAAAAAATCAAAAATGCTATTTTTATCAAGCTATGTACGTTAGTATAATGCATAGTGTGCAAACCTTTAAAATGCTTGGCCATTGTAAGGCCTTCTATAGTGTCCTCCTACAAAAAGAACATGTTGGAAATTAGTCAAAATTAAAGAAAGAACATAGTTTGAAAAATGATTAGATTGTAATTACATTTTTGTCCACCCATAGAGTGCCAGAATGCAGGTGGACGATTTGTACCAAAGGATTCCCTGGCCTCCCACTAGTGAATGAGTCTCACAACCAATGGTTGGTGTAGGACATCCCCGGATAAATCCCGGATAGTAATGGATGAATTTATGGGATCTGCATTAAAAATAACCAACAACGTACATGGGATACACTACTTATAATATAAACTTTTTAACTTAGATAGAGGGTATGAAAATGTCAACCGATAAAATAGATGAAAACTTAGAAAATGAAGGGAATAAGCCCCATCTAAATATGTTGCATCCGAAAGAACCAACCTCGTGGGGAGCTGGGCAGAATATAATCTTTTGACATAACACAAGACAACCTACAAAACATCAACGCACTTCTATTAATATACAAGGTACATGACTGACTTCTCGTAATGTACATATTGCACGTCAAACACTTTACCCCTTTTCACCCCCTATTTATCATCAGCTACCAAAATAAATAGTAATTTTATGGGAGATCAATTGTATCAATATAAGTACCCATTTCATCGCAACAACATATTCACTCTTATTCCATCACCGGAAAAAAATCTGACGTTGCGTTGTCAACCAACCCACATAAACTATAGCAAAGTAAAACATAGTTAAATCCTACGATCTCTCAATGCTTTGCTCCTTATATTTTGCTAAAAACGCATCATCTTATACTGATATATAAACTAATCAGGACCGATGGTAACCTAAGATAACATTTCAAAAAAATAAAAAGCAACACATTATAATAGTTTGACAAAACACATGTGATTTTTTAATAACAATGAAAATATCGACAAAAGGAATACTACTTACATGCATTTGTTAAAAAAGTAGTGATAAATTATTGATAATATTTATTTTAAGATAGAAAATATTCATGAATGATCCCTTTAAACCTACTGTTTATGTTGACATTCGGAGAGCAGTTATATACTGGTGTTTACACAAAACTAAAATAGGTGGATCATGGCACACACCCGTGGAACAGGATGGAAGTATACGTTGTTGTTTCCGTCGCCGTGAAGTTTTTGTCGTGCTTCTAATGAGCACCAGAAAATATTTACCTTGTATGGGTCATTAATGGTGAGCGGATTTGCTCTCTTTGCTCAATTGTAAGGATAGCACCTGATTGTAAAAAGATAGTCCAAACGATTATTATAAAGGCAACGAAAGCACTTTCCATTAACCAATACCCTCAGCCAACTTATTAATGTCGAGAAAAATGGATGTGGATGCATAAAATAGTAATGTATACATAAAAAAAAATTCATCAAAATAATTACCGATAAAAACTCGGAGAAGCCAGGTAGCAGAGAGAACTTTTAACTAACCACCAGTAACCACTGAGTATAGAAAATAGAGACAGGAGAGAGCATGTCAAGTGAGTTTTCAATATTGAGATAGAACAGAGCCAAAGAACGGAAGGAAGTTGAATAAAGAAATAAGGAAAGAATACAAAAAACAATTTCCTTCTCCCTCTCTGTCCTTTTCTAAAATCAGCTGCTCGTCTTATCTTGGAAAGAAAGAAGACGTTTTAGATGGCATTGTCCAACCAAACTCTATTATGCTTTCTTCTTTTGTGTGTATATACCAATTATGCAAAGTCACCATCGCACAATGACTACACGCTCACAACACGTAACAAACACAATACAACAACCCAGGAAAATTATAATATTAGAACTGATAGGGACAATTCATGGCACCAATATTCCATTGTCCGTATAATAAATGTTCAATAGCTAGTCACCATCCAAAAATCTCTATTGTGATAAATTTGTCTTAGCTAGTCACCATCCAAAAATCTCTATTGTGATAAATTTGTCCTCCTAGAAAGGGCACTATGTCATTACCCATTGTGGCCTACAAGTATCAATAGTATTTGCCTTATTGTTCCTTTCATGATGAAATAAAAAGTGAAAGTCCTATGTTTCAGTACTGTACTACGAATGAACTGGAAGAATTAGTCATTTAGTGTTCAGTGGTTAACCGTTGATATAACAACTCACGATATATAACATACAAAACTTGTATAGTACATTAATTTAAGAATGAAATTATCAATGGACAAAAACAACGTTGATACCATCCTTTTAGCAAGATTCGTACAATACATACAAACATAAGGGTTCGTTCGTCTTTCGTCTTCAAATGAAATTTAATATTTGTATTTAAGTAGAAAATGCAACAATTAATTTTTTAGTTGAATAACTGCCAGAATTAGTCATTATGGATGATTTTTGAAATCTCACTCTGTGTTGGGGTTTTAAATTCCTAATTTTTGTAGGATATACTACAATCATACAACATACAAACAATATATTTTTAAATTTCACAAATTAATACAATATGTCTAATTAGAATGCATAAATCGAACAAAAGCATCAATTTATAAAATCTCAACTACCAAACATCCCCTTACATTCATAAGCACCACAATTGCATATTTGCATTTGCAACCAATGCTAGTTTCTTTTAGCCCAATAGAGTTTATATAAGACGAACATGATGAATCACACTTTAATCATATATGTATTTTATGTGACCCTATCGCATTTTCTGTGGGTTTGAAATTCAAATTGCCATGAGCTATGCCTAAAGTCACTCAACTGTGAAACATGTAGATGCCCCTTTATCGTCGAAGAATTCCAAATGAAATTGAAGCTTAATTAGATACCAAAATTTTCATAAAACTATAAGATGTAATGGTCATATTCACACCCCAAAGGTAAGCTGAAATATTATACGTCAGCATTACGTGTATTGTCATGCGAGATGTATACTAATTTAATTTCTGTCCTGAAATTTTTGTGTTTTTAAAATTGTACAAGCGAGATGTTAAACGGTGGTAATTAATTTTTCAAGTTCTACCAATTGACGGGTGAATTAGTCGATTACCTTATTATTAATTAAAATTAATCTTTGCATGGCATAAACGAACAATCCCTTATCCACGTAAGCGATAAACAGAGCAAGTGTTCTGTACGGGAACGCTGAGCCAGGTTCGAAAGAGCTGACAAAAGTTTGAAACTGAATGTAATTATAATTATGTCATTTTCGTTATTAAAATAAAATCAATAGCTGGAGCATCGTTCCATGTTGCACAATGGTCCCAACTTGATATTTTTATTTTGAATATTAATTGTCGTACGATGACAGATTCAATATTAATTAACTCTAATTAAGTTGGGATAATGGATTCTCTCTGTAACCATACGACAAACAACGATGGCATATACATCGTAATACTTTCTATGTCACAATTGCGTATTGACAAAAGGAAAAAAAGTTGCAATTATTATGAATATGAATTTACTAACAAAAAACATTAACGGTTTACCAATAAATATTTTACCCGCTATGATTATTCAACAAAACAACAACCAATGTGCGCACACAGTAACGAACCATGGTTCATGACATCAACCCTTAGTTGTCCAACTCCACGCGGAGTCTTCAATTCCACAAAACAAATCCTCAAGATGAGATTGTTTTTTATGCCAACAAAATGTAACATGCGCTCACAGTATGTTGACAAATTGGTACCTAGAATTTAAAAATTTATTTTGAAATAGGTAAAAGTAGGAACATTACAAGATTGCATTTGATCTTCAATAAAATAAATAGTGTTGCACAGAATATCATTGGTATTCGAGCATAACATAATTTATTTTTTTTCTTTGTAATGAAACGAACAAATCTATATCTATATATTATTAGAAAAGTCAATCTACAAGTATCATAAACATTTTATACCTATGTCAGCACAATCTTTGATACACCAACAAAAATATATTACTTCAACCACTCGTGTCGTAGGATGTCAGATATTCACGTGGGTCACTCTTACCGCCTCCACCTAAATGATAATCATTCTATGGTGTTAATATTCACGACTCTTAACGGAGAAAACTATGGATATTGGTCTACTTCAATGCAAACAGCATTGTGCTTGAAGAATAAAATCTCATTCATTGATGGAAGCTCTGAACGACCGCTGGTCGTCGACACGATGTCTCTTGCGTGGGATGAAGCTAACGCAATGGTAAAAAGGATGGATATACCAGTCCATTCATCCTAGCATCGTAAAAAGCTTGCCATGGTTTGATTCTGCCATGGAAGTGTGGGAGGATCTGAAGAGCCGCTTTATTATAGCAAGCACGACAGAGGAAGCAGATCCTTGCAAGATGAAGGATTATACAATCACCATTCCATGCTCGTGCTTTTTTGTAACCATAAGCTCCCAGTTCCTCACCCAACATAAAATGGTAAGTTCTTTTATGTTATAACTTTTTCTATAGCAGCGCATCCATGTTGTCAAACTACCATAATTGGTAAAATTATAACTCTGAATCGTCTGATTTTGTGACACTAGGATATTCCATTGAGTTTTACTCACAAATATGGGTCGGAGCTCTCATCACCGACAATATTTCATTTACCAACAGGAGATTCTTGGATAATCGGAGTTAACAGGAAAGCAGACACACAATCATTATTTTTCACTGGAAATTTGCACCAGTTTATGCAACATTATTCAGTAACTATTGATTGTGTCCTCCATTTTAAATACACTGGCATGAGTAATTTTACAGTCAATATATTCAAACTCAACGGTCGCTCGTTCTTTAACTCCGATATTGGAAAAAAGAATAACACAGAAGTCATCAGGGAAAAAATGTGGCCACTCTAAGCAGCAATCCAAAAGATATTGGCGTGACTGCACGTCATTCGATAAAGCTGGCGAAAAAAGGCAAAGAAAGAATTCGACAACCAGATAATGGTAAGTACACTATCACTATGGTTCAACCATATTTCTCTTGATTTTTAAAATACTATTCAATAACGGCACATCTTCACCTTCACAATCATATATGTATTAATGTTTTGAAATAATACATTACAGAACATTTCAGCGCAATCATGAAACTTTGAACAGAGAAGAGAATCTACTCAACTCGAATCTTGCGTCTATTAATGTACGATCCACTCATAAGCTGTAGGAGGCCAATAATAGAAGCAATACTATCAGAACCCAAATATCTGTCATACATAACAGTCATGACCCGTACACAAATCACAGGCCTCACAAAACCCATAATACAATTACCCTACATCATATCAAATATTATCAATTGCACACGTTGAATTAATTTAATTACTTATATTTCATTGGTGTAGCTCATGCCTCGTGACTTCGTAAAAAAGTACATTACAGACGAATGCGACAATGTATTCCTCGTTGCAAGGGGTACCAAGTATAACATAAGACTGAAGAGAAGAAGCGAGTACAGTGTGAGACTCATTGGCAGAAACTGGCTTTCATTTTGCTACGGGCATTCACTACAAGTTGGCGGCGTTTGTCTATTCCAGAAAGTGGATTCCATTGATTTTATTTTGGAAGTTAACATTTTTTCGTGCTTAGCAGATAATTCATCAGCGCATGAACAGAGATCTGTAGTGGTTTGGTGTGCCTGGTTCAAAAGTTATGTCGGTTACAATAGTTTACAATACCATTCTCTTTACGTGCTTGTAAAAAATATGATGCATACGTATGTACCATTTCTATCACGCATATTTATGTAATAGCTGAGGAAAATTATAGATAACATTTTATGACACAATCTTGATAATTTAAAATGTTTATCTCAAGAAATATAACTTGCAATCATTTAAACTTTTTTATAAAGAGTTGCAGTCCGCTACGATAATCTGGTATAATTTTCACTGATCGAAAAGGCTAAAGCCAATACCATGATGGTTTGATCATTTATACTCGTACATGTACATACACATCCACAAAATGTCGTGATTACAATCAATGGCTCAGACCAAAATGAGGAAAAAGATGGATGCCAATATAGACATACAAAACAACAAATGTCATGCAAAATTAATTTTCATCAGATCGACGCATTTTTTTAGCAAATACAAACAGCATTACATGGACAAAATACAATATAAAGTAGATACAACCCGCAACTGCTGCAACCAAATCACAACGGCTAACCAACCCACAAAACTGATAAAAGATAACCTCCGAAGGAACCAATATCCTCAAAGGACATTCGACACCCAACAGAAGCCAGATTCATGCCCACCTTGCAATGAGCAGTGGTCCACGGATCCTATAAACCATGTAGACAACTCAAGCCGTGAACGCTAGTTGAAATACATAACCGCTGCAGCCCACATGTTATGAATTTGTAGATGCACAACATCTCCATCAGAAAATAAATTGGAAATAGAAACGCCGACACAGAACTGCTTAGTCTCTATGTTTGCAACAGCCTGACGAAAGATTTCTTCTCCTTCGGGATCATGGGGTGCGAAAGATTTTGGTGTTCGTCTGAGTGCAGCAATCGCGGCTTCATTAGTCATACAGAAAGTGGAGGATGTATATCCATCATCCGCAACCACAATCAACTCATACCTATCATGAGGCCAATTTTTTTTCACTTTATCAACACAGTATTCAATGCATCCAACAACGGCTAGATGAATCATATATAGTTACCAGAACGAATCAAGCATTCGACTGTATGCATTCGCCCTCATTACAACACGATTGATTGTAACAAGACGCCGGCAACATACCTAAAAATAACAAAGTGTCAGCAAATCACACCAATATATGAATATAGCTAACTTATAAGTATAATATTGACGATCACAAGTGCATCATGTGATATATTTTCAAACAAATACAATATAGAATACAAAGCATTAATATGTGCATCTTACTTGAGGATCAGGAGTGGCATCCCCTATTAAATCAATCAAATCAGGTAAAATAATACGGTTTGGTAATCGACTCCGTGCACACCGAATGTTTCCAGATACAGGCAGCGGAAATATCGTAACCGACATGTTGATATGAGAAAACCTAAAAAAAGATTGTTTAATAAGTTAGCGATGACAACGAAATTATAACAATAGATACAACAAACCGCACGCACGACGAACAACCTATCCCATAATTCCCGGATCTGAGGTATGTCTGACCGCAAATATAAACGAGTTGCAGGGGTATCTTCCAGTTGGAACGACAAATCCCTGCCCACCAGATCTACAACAAAATTTAATTTATTATAGAGACATGAGAATATACAATATGTATAGTCATAAATAAACATACAACACGTTTTGTTAACATAATCATGAACCTTGCATTCTTAGAGAGCTGTCTTTTTTTAGTCAATGCCACCAAAATATTCTATTAAAAATTAGAGTTATGCATGTATAGATTCATAATTTATACAAGTTAGCACATGGACTTCAAATGATTAAAACACCAATCGCACCACAAAATCAAAATTTTCATTTTGTTAGTAAATTGCAATTTAATGGCGAATTCTCTATAACGATACCATCCCAATAGAAATGGAAAGTATCACGTTCGCTATTTACTTTTCTAAAGAATGACAACTTTTCCACCTAAACCAAAAGATACACAAATCAACAATGGATTTACCGGAATGGTTCTTTACAATAAGCCCACAAAGGATAATACACATAGGACCAGAATTTTCGAGCAATGCCACTCTTTCATGTCCAAGTTCCATTGCGACCCTCCCGTGTAAGTACACATGGACATGTCGATTCCTTTAGTGAGACAAATTGTGTTAAGAAATTAATACTATAAAATTGAATCTATAAAAAATTACAGTGATTAACAACTTACATTCGATCTTCAATTACTATGTCGTAAGCTTGATAGGAATTAAAAACTCTTTTGTTGACTGAAACGATCCGCCCAGCAACATCCACAAATAAACAACATTATTAAATGTGTTATTAAGAAATTAAACACTGGCTAATAAGTTATTTTCAGTAATATAGTTATACAACATATTATAAAATCGCTAACATGTGAGATAAGTGTTATTAAACATTCGCATAGGAAGTCTAGCATAATGAACAAGTTCAAAGTTCTCTCTTCGAAAAACATCAGGAGATGGTATGGCTCCAACAACAAACATAACTGTCTCTATGATAAATACAATACGTAAAGCATTAGAACATGCACGGCGTCTGCAGGTGATTGGCACAACTTCGACGGTAAACATGGTAATTGTGTATATTTCATTGTCACATAATGGTCCCATCAAATAGTCAGCTTGAACTCGACCAACTGATCTTTCAATCAATCCACCATGCATTATAAAATCTTAATTAATTCGCCATCGAAAATAAAGACAGGAATATCGACGGAAATTATTAATATCATTGAGTAGTAATACTCAACAAAACGTCCAAACAACCATTAAAAAAAAACAGACCTCGTGATCCAACCATAGGCTATGTATTTTGTCATCTCCATAAACAAAATGTGTCGATGCCCAACTTCAATTACTTAGTAACCGGAGTTGAATAGATTTATCGTAAAACCCAGGCCGAAGATCTTCAACGTTTGTAATCATGATCACCACTGTCCACTGCAACACAAAATATACTTAAAGGCAACGAAGGAGAGTCATGCATGTATAGAGAATAATTCCACGACGGTACTTCTTACGTCAGATTATCTCTCATTTATATTAGCATTCACTCATAATTTGATATATAACAAAATTGAGTTCACGGAAGATCAAACCATAACTATCTATAAATGATGTGACAAACACCAAACATAATTTTGCACGTTATGTTTTTTTTTTTGTGTGTGGATGGTGTGATGTACATTTTATTATCGTCAAAAAGAGGAAGTCAAATACTTACATCATAGGGTTGGCCGCTTACATTCGCAATAGAGACGACAACCAGCAAGTATTGACCACTATATTAACTTTCCTAAGACGTACGTGAGAGGTTACAAACAATATATATTTTAATAAAACAGATAGTTTGCGTAATGAACCCCATAACTCGACTTTCCATGTTTACAGATGGAGATTAAGGGCAACTATATACTGAAAAAGAACAAAAATAAATTAGGTGGATTGTGGTTTACACCCGATGACAAATGAAATGCAAATGTACCCACCTATTGAAATATGAGAAAATCCTACACCACCGGGTTGATCACGGGAAGGATTATGTCTATGTTGACATCTTGAGGACAATATATATAGTTGGGCGATGCAGATGATGCTGAGAGTAAATAAGAGAAACGAGAAAGGGAGCAAAGAAGAGTTGAGAGAGAGAGATAAGAGAAGAAGAGGCTTCATATATTGGGAATGATGATGGTGATTGGATGTGGGAATCGCCTAGAATAAAGGAGAGAGAGAAGGCTGATTGATGAGTCTAAGTTAGAAGGAAATGGAAGGGGGAAAACCGCAAAAGGAACGAAGAAGAGAGAAGGGGACGCACAAAAAAAGTGTGGTATGGGACCGTCTCTTTATAAGTTTTTGCAGGTGAACACATCTCAAAATAATCAAGGGGTACACTTAAGTTACCCAATGTGGAGAATTAAGTCTACGTTAAAACTGCTATACTTGATCATAACACCACTTAGTGAGAAGTTTATCATGATTATTGTTAGCAAACAATGACTATGATTTTTCTGTTTTCTAATAAAATATGGTTTAATACGAACAAGGGATTGGCCCTAGTGGTAGTACCACTAGCCTAGAAACTGAAGGTTACAGGTCCGAATCCCTTAAGTAGTACCTTAATAACAATAAAATGAAACATATATCACTCTTATTAAAATAAAAAACGGGTTTTAACAATTTTAGTTATGCACAAATAGTAACATTATTGTAAATATGAAAATAGTGAACCCCTCTTAGTTGTACATTAATTACCACAGAGAAATTGACAAGTATCATAAGTTGGATCATAAATATTGCAACGTATTATGTAAAACCCATTACAATGCGAGAGAAATGGATGATTCATTTTGGGACATAAAGCTATATAAACATCCAAATGAAATCAATTATGATTAACGCAACATTAAGCTGGTCTCAGTTGATCTCGTAGAATGACATGAACAATTTAACAAACAAAATTACATTAAACAGTACACCTCATATCCGACATCAAAAGTGCAGGTAAATCTACACAAATATAAGGTAAGGAGTAAGGACATGCAAATAAAAACATCTACAGGAAGAATTATACTATAACAATGATATGAAGAAAAAGAAAAAGAAAAGTCAAATATCGTGAAATAAACGGGACTCTTCAACAAAAAGAATAACATCAATCACAAGGTCAGACCAATCATCCGCCAATTCACTATTTACCCTTTATCATCTTTTCAATCATAAATTCCTAATTGATTGTATGGTGACTTTACTGGCAATGCTGCACAACCCAAACGCTGCACAACCACAGGTGGATGAAAATCGGGCATCATCACAGAGTCAGAAGATGGTTACCCAAGAAATTTTTATTTTCCATATTTTCCTCCGCCAAGGTGAACAACTGAAACAAATTAATCTGTAACTTGTAAAAAACGTTAAACGATATTACTACCACTCAAATATTAATAAGATATATGATTATTTGTATAAAAGATCATAAACGAACACAACCAATAAATTGATATAGTGATAATTCTTCTCATCATGAGAACCCATGTGGCAACTTAGCTAGGGGTGGTTAACGGTATTCCAGTTAACGGTTTAACCGATAATCGTACCGGTAACCGCGGTAACCGGTTAAACCATTAACCGTTTCAAACGGTATTCGGAGATGGGAATTTGGCTGGCGGTGTACCGAGATAGGGACGGTAAAACACCGTCGGCGTACCGGTATTCCGATACCGATTGGGAAAAGGCTTGAAGCCATCAAACATCAACAACTTTGGCCACAGGCCGCCCTAGCTAGTAGCCATCAAACATCTCCCCTGCCTGCTGCACGAGCTCGACGAAACCGGCGGTATCTTCGTCGTCTGCCCGTCGCCAGCGCAAACTCCATCCAATAGATGCGACCTAGCAACCCAGGGTGCCTCATCCTCTCTGCCAAGCTTTGTTTCCGTCAAGCACTTCGTCGTTGACATGTTCCCGTCGAACCCCGTCGCCGTCCCGTCGGAGCTAATTCCCACGACCCCACAGCCCAGCAGACAGCAGTTTCGGTTCGTCCTAAGTCTCAGTGTCTCACCATCGATTGGATTTGAGGCAGGTAACATACTAACTTGTATAGCCGAGTTTGATTCTTTCATAATCGTTTCAATTTTCATATTCCCATTCTTTCATCATTCACTTTTTGGCATTTTATTATCAGAGATAGAGATGGATACATAGCAACGTGGAAGCAGAACCATATGACTCTTTGGTTTCTTACTTTATTTCTAGTTTGGTGGTCCTTTGTGTTTGGACAACTGGACATTGAAGTTTGGACCCAATTCACCAAACAAGAAACGAAAGGAAGACACTATAATAGGCGCAATTGTTTTTGTTTCTCTGTCAGTGACAGTAACCATGGTAATTGGTACCCATCGAAAAGCAGGGTACAATCTTGCCGGTTGCCGCAATTGTTTCTCTGTTCGTAGCACAAAATTTCTGCAGCCAGTCACTTTTCGGTTAAACGGGAAACCGGTGCAAATGCCGAAACCATCCCAATCGGTGAACGGTGTACCGAAGTATATTCGGTAGCGGTAAACGGTGCATGCAATAGGAGGGTCGGTATACAGTACCCGATCAAACGGTAACCGGTTTAACCGGTTACCGACCGATTACCACCCCTAAACTTAGCTGATCGAGATGTCCGAAACGTTCAGGAAGTTAGGATCTCGTCCTTAGTTTCTTCATCTTCTAGGCGACGGCTTATGGGATTGCTATTGCTAACTCCCACGGTCAGGTTATCTACGGAAGGGCTGAAAGGTTCTTTTCTTCCTCTCAGATTCAGACATAAGCTTTTGCAATTCTCAATGTAGTTATCTTGGCAGTCTAGGATCCAGTCCTAACGTGTATCAGATTTGACTGCTAGAGAATGATGATTGCATTAAGACAGGATCAGAACCTTTGGCCATGGCAGTGCAGGGCAACCCTTTCCCGTGTGGTTTCCAATCTTTGTGTTTCTCCTTGAATTTTGATTGAGTTTGTTCCCCGTCGATTCAATGTGTTGGCTGATTGGATCGCAAAGAACTCTCGTCTTGACCTTCTTCCTTCGGAGTGGACTGTCACTGCCGACCTTGTTGCTCCATTATTGTAATTGTAATTCTTCCCACTTGTTTGTGTTTGGAATGAAATGAATGATGTTTGTTGTAAAAAAAATGAGAACCCTTGTATATAATTTTTTGATGTACCACAACACAGACTATTGACACGCTAAAACACAACACCTAACAATGGCCAAGTTTAACCAATGAAAGAGACTGCAGTATAGTGGCACAAGTAATAAATATCGAATCCACGGGTCTCTAGAGTTACTATTACTCAACTTCAGTTCATTATCTAGCAAACTAGATTAAGGATTGATTAACTAAACTACTCTACTAAGTAAAACTACTAATTATAGTTTGGGAACTCACTTAGGTATGATTCCCCCTAGCTCCTCAATTAGGTCCAAGTTGCAATTACCTTTGGTTGATCTACTGTTGATTAAACTGCGGAAGATCCTAAATTAGTTTGGAATCTCTTAAGCTGACCAAGCCCTCTCAGTTAAACTACCCGGCAGACGACTAGTCTTCACCGGGATAGAAAGCTGAAGCAATGAGCACATAACTCCACTACTGGAATGAATTCCAGTACAAAGCAGTGAATTGATTGACTCTCGCACAACCAATTCACCACTATCAATCAAGGAAGCTCTCTTAACCTATTCAGATTCTATCTATCATAGGTTAAAGCAGAAATCAAGAGAATTTGATCAAGATTCAATTGACTCAATAAATCATGCCTCAATCGATTATAATCAAACAATATAGCATCCAGAACTTCATACAAGAAAGATCCTAACACATGGAACTAGAGTTCCTCAAAACCTAAGTGAAGGGAAGTTACTCCATAGAGAAGAGAGAGACTGCAGAAATCTGATCTAGATCTTCAATCTCCATCTCCAAGCTTGATTCCCGAGCTCCAATGGCAAAGAAATCCTCCAAAATAGCTCCAAGAATGTTCCCAAGTCGCTCTCTCTCTCTAGGGTTTGTCCCTTGGGTGTTTGGGAACCAAAAACCCAGCTCTGCCTTTCCTTTGGCTCGAATCTGCCTCAAAAACCCGATTCTGGGCGAATTACGGGCTGAATTACGGTCGTAATTCTTCCATGCCCGTATTTTACCCAAAACACGCGTTTTGGTTAAGTTTCAGCGCACCCAAAGCTCCTCTCGGCAGTGAAATTACGGGCATGGGAGGCCAAATTACGGGCGTAATTCTCCTGCCCGTAATTCTTCCTCCGCTCCTGTTCAAAGCTTCGTTTCTCCCTCGTCCGGACTCCAAATCAGTCGCCGTTTGAACCCAGACGCTCGTAGTCTCGTCCTCTTTCTTTTCATAACAAACTTACATGATAATTTGTACATAATATGAGGTAGAAATCCATTCTTCTTCAGGTCATGCCCGAGTTTCTTCTCCCTAATCGCCAATTGATCTCTGATTGACTTGAAACTTGCGCCTATGCTTCCCTTTATGTGCTAGGACCTGAAATGTGATAAAGGAACACAACCTAGCGTAAAATAGTCCAAGAAAGCAAAAACTCAAGCCAAAATGATCAAGAAACGAGGGTGCAAACATGTGCAAATACGATGTTATCAACTATCTGCTGTTCGTACACAATAAATTGGATAAACTTATTATTGTATCCGTCTTCATCTTTGGATTGTATATATTATCGTCAAATGACCACGCCCCCAGAAATAATGCCACCGTAAATCATAATTCTAATGTATTTGATTAGCCAGTCAAACAAAATCAAATACGATATTTTATTACTGGAATAACGAACAATAGAACCAAAATACCCAAGCCTTACTTAAAAAGATGATACCACAAAAGTCCGTTACACAGAAAAAATGTAAGCAAACGTAAATTATATATTTAAACGACAACAACTAATTATTGAAAGCAGCAAAAACACACTTAAATATAACTAAAATAAAGACACGCGTGCATGCTTAAACTATCAAAGGATAGTATACACCAAAATACCAACGATCAAGCAAGTACTACTTCTTCTTGTCGTCAGAAACATCCATTTCAATACCCAGGACCGACTGTTCGCACTTATGAATGTCATAACAGATTCGCTTAAGGTTGCTATGGGAGAGCAACTTCCTTATGTAAGAGTCCTCTTCTGCACGTCGGTTCCCGTTCGATACATAATCTCGGATTTTAGCGGTGCTACTGCTGGCCATCAAATGCCAAGGCTTTTGATAAGGTATCAAAGGAGCGAAGTGTGATTTCATCAAATGCACCAGAATATACAACCTTTTTAGAATCATCATACTCTGGACCAGCCAACGCAAAATCGTTAGTGAAGTAGCCGATTTCACTGGACCCTAAGCAAAACCAGCTATTCATAACAATGTTTATACAAAACTAGGTTGTTATGTTTTAGCCACGAAGACAGATAATTGTATATAATATAGGGGATAGTGAAGCGAGGTAAAATAGATGCGGGAAACATCTCTTATATATACGTCATAAGATTTTCAGCATTAAATATGAACTATTCACATTGCCACTTGGACTACGAATTGTGTAATTTGGTATTGAAGTTTTCTTTTTTTGAAAATAGTGACATCATTTGGGATTGAAGTTCTCATATATAGGAATAAGTACTGACTGTATACGCAACAACTTCTATATTTACATATTGGATATTTTATTGTACGACATCGACTATTCACATTGCCACTTGGACTACGACCTATGCAATTTGGTATTGAAGTTTTATTTTTTTTAAAACGGTGACATCATTTGGGATTGAAGTTTTCATATATAGGAATAAGTACTGCAGTATGCCCAACCTGACGTGAATGTGACTCGCTATGACACAACTCCTAACAATGGCCAAGTGTAACCAATGAAAGGGACTGCAGTATAGTGGCTCAAGTAATAAATATCGAATCCACGGGTCTCTAGAGTTACTATTACTCAGCTTCAGTTCATTATCTAGCAAACCAGATTAAGATGAAAGAACTAAAACTACTCTAACAAACTACAGTTAAAGTTAATCTAATTACAGGTTGGGAACTCACTTAGGTATGAGTCCCCCTAGCCACTAGCCAGATTAATGATTGATGATCTCTAACCTTTTTCACTTTCATTCACAATGCGGAGAATCCTTAACTAGACCTCGAGTCTCGACTAAAGGAACAAGGCCCTCTTGAGTCAATTGCCTAGAGGGACGTATCCTTCTCTAGAACAACCGATCAAGGCATTCTGAACTAGATTCCCTCTATCGAATGAGGTTCTCAATCGATACAAAGCATTGAATCAACCCTCGACTAAAGAAATTGATCAAATACTATCAATCTATGGTGCTCTATTGACCTAATCAGGTATTCGCTCTCATAGGATCAAAGCAGAATCAATAATCTCGACTAAAGCAGAATTGAATCATGAAAACATGCATAGATTGAATATGAACTCAAGATTATCAAGTAGGAGTACTCATACAATCATCCAATCAAACAAACATAGCTACGGTTCCTCAAAACCTAAGTGATGGGAAGTTACTCCATAGAGAAGAGAGAGACTGCAGTAAGAATCTTCAGATGATCAGTCTTCAAGTCCGGGCTTGTTCCTCGAGCTTCCAATGCAAAGAAATCATCCAATTCCACTCCAAGAATGCCTTCAAATCGCCCTCTCTCTCTTTGGTTCGTCCCTAGGGTGTTTGGGATCCAAAACCAAGCTCTCCCTCTCCTTTGGCTCGAATTTGGGTTAAAACCCAGAATTTCCCGACTCACACGGCCAGGCCACACGGCCGTGTGACTCTCCCAGGCTCCCCGTGTGAGTGTCAAAACGTGGAGTTTCGATAAGTGGCTTCAGGCTTCCTACACGGCCGTGTGGACTTCCAGGGTGCCTGTTTGAGTTCCCTGGAATTTCCACACGGCCACAAGGGGTCCCCTACACGGCCGTGCGGCTTTTAGGCATGCCCGTGTGACTTCCTCAGCTTCTCGCCAAACGTCCGATGTCCGTCCAATCGACCGCGGACTCGTTCCTAAACCTTCATTCACGTACTAGGACCTGAAATATCACAAACAAGAACAACCTAGCGTGAAATCGGCCTAAAATGCGAGAATCGACATCTCAAACGGCTCAAGGATAGGGGTAAAAACATGTGTAATCAATGGTCTATCAGAATGTATCGTTTAAACTCAACATATTGGTTCGTGTAGCCTTCCTTTCACCTATATGGAACTTGTTAAACAATTGTTACCATTGGTACACGTATATCGCCAATTCGATCGTAATTCAGTAGGTTTAGATAGATAAATACGCAAAATGTTCCATATAATCAAGTCCAACATGTGCCTCTTGGATACACCGATTTTAATGTCTAGACAACTTATTCTTATAATAGTTATACTTGTTTATTGGAGCATTAGACAGCCAAGATAAAAACAAACGCAACTTTCGTTACGACACGCAAAGATCCAAACTAAGGGCCATGCTAGTCGATGTTGAATCCTTCTTCAGTGTTGTCATCCTTCGACTCTGAGCACTATGACCACTGGGAGGTTGAGTCCCCGAAATCTTCACCTTCAGTTTGGTCGTCCACAACAAGGGGTTGCAGATATTCATTCGAACAAATGCCCTAGAGGTGATCGCCCAATAAAGAGAAGAAACACTTCTGACGACATAATAGAGTTACACATTTCTAATGGAATATATGCACAACATAGCATATACAAAAAGGATGAGTTTGGAAACTAATACCACTTGTTCTTCCTCGACGGGGAAAACGCAATTCAAATGCTCACCCCCGTATTCGACTTCTAGCTTCACTTTCACTCGGAGACCACAGTGGCATAATACCTGGGGTTTCTCTGATCATTCTTACTATGACCAGGAGTATCGAGTGTGGAGGGAGTGGGAGTTCCAGTCGCCATATTCAGGTTGCGGCAGACTATACGTGGGAGAAAGAGGGGATATCATTAATCATGCATAAGAGAAGGCCATATAAATAAAGGCTTGACTTCAAAAGCTTCATGGGATGCTTACTCGATTGTTTTTAAGGAAATAAAAGGTGTTATCGGGATAAAACATAAAGCAAATATAACGTTTGGTTACAGCAAACGCGACTTTCCCATTAGTTTAATTAAGTATTTTGTAAGAGCAAATGTAATATTATGCAACTCTTTATCTGAACTGCATCCAGATTCCCCCCGTCGACCGACTGGCAATTAGTCAGGTACATATTTATGAAATTCAACTATCGTTCAAATAAACGTGCAAATTGTGACCATGGACGTCCAATCCAAGGTAAAAAGAAACCTTACTTCTCCAAAATATCATTTACAGTAATGACTTAGCCTATGTAAATATTGCATTTTCTTTATATATATATATATTTGCATGGACGACACATGACTACAAGTTTACAACCAAAATGAAATAGTGCCACATGTCCATACACAGTACTTAATAAAGATCACTGTTTTAGTCGGTAAACTTGACAATATACAATAAATAACCACTTACATAGTGTAGTAAATAACAATGCACATTTCTCCTGGATCCAAATAGTATTTTGGAATTCCATGTCATGACTCAAAAGGCAAAGCTACAGCTCCGCGTCATGACTTAAAAGCATAAGAACAAAAAAATGGATAGCTGTTAAAAAAATTGTTAGTCGGTAGCGACGGCAATATACATGAAACCACTTAAACAGTGTATACAAATCATATTGCATATTTAATGAATTCAAGTTATATAAATATCAATTTCATAGGAAACACAATAACAAACAACAAATAGTTATTTAATAAATTCTTGAAAATTGATTATTAGTCAGTAGCCATGTCAGTATACATTGAATCGGACCACCTATATAGTGTAAGCAAACAACATTACATATTCAGATAATCATACCCATATGGAACGACACATCCTTTGATACATATAGCTTTCTTCTTTTGCAAGCAACACACAATAAACGCCGTCTTATAAGGAAGACATGAAGCCCAATAGCAGGCAAGTTTCGTATCTTAGTAGACGATATCAAACTGGAAGACTCACATTGATTTTACACAGTATCCAACAGGCTTGTCATCATAATTTCTTAAGAATGGATATTTTGTTCTTTTGTGCATCATTACGTTCTACCTTCCCAAGCTGACCCACGTCGATCTGACTACTTGGAACAACTCACTATATGTAATTCCTCTCGCTTTAAACATATTTTCATAATATTATTTTTTACCCTCTCTTACAAATTTAAATATTGTATTAAAAAAGCAAAAAATAAATGGAAGGTCAAATTAATTCAACATGGATGCAAGTGATACTCATAGTTAGTAAATACTCTGTTTAATACACGTATATGTACCCGTACATATTTTATCCGTTTAAAACTTCTCTACCTATATTATGGTCAAGCCGTTTCATTTTTCTCTGTTCATTTGATGGTTCCGGTACTAAACACGTACAAAACTCGTATATCACGTTTAATATATGCATTTAATGAATTGAATTGTTAACTTACTATTATTTATATATTTATTTATTTTGAAAATAACTAATTCTATATATTTACGATTATTAACGTACTATTGAACGTACCATTAGCTTAGCGACAAGGTAAAATACCCGTACGTATTTTATATGTAATTTTTCCGTACCGTATTTTACTAATCATGGTGATAATGAGCAATGTAAACTGTGAGTGCCGATAAGCTCTAAAAAAAATACACTCAATTATACTGTCAATAGATTCCTTGCTTTTCGGACGTTATCGCATGTATAATTTACCATACATGTATAATATATTTTCATCCATATGTTATGGACATTCTAAGATTGCGTTACAATTCCATCCACGTGGGATCAAACTATGAACTGGTTTACTTATTTTGACTTTCCATTTACACTCGAAAATCTCGTCGTTGATATCCAATACCGGATACTTGCGGAGTCCGATTGTTTATATACACACGTATGTCATCGAACCATCTAGCGTAATTTTGGTTTTTAATCTAAAAGACATACAAGTTTCGTATTAAAATGAAAAATCCTAATAAACATATTAAAGATCAAGTACATCAATTAAGATCCACAATTATTAACGAGATTAAGAGGGAAGACAACACAACAGCAAAACAAGCATATAACACAAAACGTGTAAAGTGTAAGATAACATTGTAGCGAAAGAGTCAAATAAAATGGAAAATCTATTTATTTACAACACAATATTGGAATTTCTAAAGATCCTCTTATATCTCATTGTACACGATATATCTAGTATATCCATACGGAACGTTGTCTGCTGGCTTAATCAATATACACAAACCCTTAGCAGATTTCACTCTGGAAGCAGCAACATAAAGCTGACCATGACTAAACACAGGCTTTGGTAAAAATATTCCAACATGATCCATAGTTTGACCTTGACTCTTGTTGTTCGTCATCGCATAACAAATTCACAATGGAAACTGTCTCCTTTTCAACATGAAAGGCCACCTCACATCGGAAACCGTCAAAACTATTCGTGGAATAGTAACAAATGAGTTCTGAAAACTTCCTCCTATAATAATACCTTTAACGACGTTAGCCGTGAGATAAGTAATCATGATACGTGTCCCGTTGCATAGTCCTGCAGTTGGGTTTAGATTTCGTAGTAGCATGAAAGGTACAAAACACTTAAGCTCCAAACGATGCTCCGGAAGACCATTAAACGACAAAGAATTCAGAAACTCATCAGGGTATACAATATCAAGCTGGTCACTTTCTGTAGATGCTCCCGTCAAAGAGTCTATGCTAAAATACGTTTTGGCGACGGATGGAACCATCGCCAGCATATACTCGTTAATATCCGTCACCGTTCGGTTTGTTGGTGTCACTATAGCATGGTTGTTCAAATAACTTGCATTCCGAAAGTTATGGAGGAAATCTTCGTATATTTCGTTGCACATGCTTGCGACAGGACTGTCCGTAAATGACACGAGGAAAAATTCTGGAACTATAGACTTGAGCCGTACCATCTCCCAAAGACAACACCGAATCAGAGAAACACATACCGTTGAATATAGGTTCCATACTGATAGGATCAGTGTTGATGCGCATGTTCTGGCGTAGGCAAAGAAGATGACAATGATCCCATAAGATGGACTTAGTAATCGAGGTAGAGATTGTATCGTCACGCCCCGCACAAGGCACCACTGGTAAAGTTTGTCGGAAATCACCACCCAAAACAATAGTTTTACCTCCAAAGGGCTTATAGTCTGGACCAGCAAGAGGAACTTCCATAAGATCATAAATAAGCCTCTCAACAGCTTCAAATGATAGTCGATGCATCATTGGAGCTTCATCCCAAATGATTAAAGAGGCTTGTTGTACGAGCTCAGCCAAATGTGTGCCCTTCTTAATCAAGCATGTCGATGAAGGATCAATCTCAACCGGTATCTTGAATTGTGAATGGGCTGTTATTCCTGAAGGCAACAAGGTAGCCGCAATCCCCGAAGAAGCGACGACCAAAACAATACGACTCATACTATGCAATTTTGATATTATAACATTACAAAGAAAATTCTTTCCAGTTCCCCCATATCCATAGAGGAAAAAAAATCTGCCAGCATTCGAATCAATGGAAGACATAATAGTAGACAATGCAGACATCTGCTCAACATTGAGAGACCCCATCGCACTCTCACACTCTCTAGCCTCTTTGTTAACATCATAGTCCAAATGTTCAGCAACCAATCGGTTGAAATCGTGGTGATGTCTACCAAGATCGGGCAAAGGCAAATTGAATCGGGATAAAGTCGACGAATGATTCTGTAGAAGCTCGTCCAAATCCTTTAGAACTTCATTCCTTAAGAAATCGTTAGGAAGCTCTAGATGGGGCATCCTATGATCTGATCTAGCACTATATAAATAATCATCGGACATTAAACTCCAATGCTTCTCAAATAGAGACTTCCCATTCTCTATCTCACAGTATATTAGTGAAGACACAAACAAAGACCTCAATAATTTAGGATGTCCCCACGAAGGAACCTCCTCCATAACGGAGTCCCATTCTGTATTGTTACCAAACAAACCCAGTACTTCAACAGCTTTCTCGTAATTACTGTAAACGATCATGTGAACTGTTCGCATATCCTCGAAACTTGTAGCACCCTTAACCCTCGTGAGTAGCAAACGCATTAAAAATACGTCACCTTACCAGGGTGTATATACACGATTCTACCTATTGTCGTTCCTATTTTCCTTTTTGTCCATAATTTGTTAGGTTCATTCCACACATAGTGTTCGGGTGTTTCAGAATAAGTATAATTTCGAGAATCTGAATCCAAACGATTAAGAACAAACTACTGCGCCAGAGTAGTCTTACCAGTCTGACTTTCTTTCATTATTGACTCCAGCGAACGTTCCGGGTCGTATGATACAGACTGCTGACCGGACAGATGCATAGACAAACGTTGGACCGAGGGAGACCTGTCATGGATGGAATATTCAAATAATCTCCAAACCGCCTCACATGCGGACAAAGAACGACAATCCAAATATTGTTGTATTTCATCACGTACTGTCAACGATGAATCCGTGGAAGTAGGCGGATCCTGAGATCTTTTGTCTGCAATCATCATAGATCTATCAGGACCCTTGGTTACGTACTTGAACAAATATTTAACCAATCTCCCCTGATGACACACTTCAACGTTAATATGAGCCTGAAATTTCACGAGTAATCGTCGATTATAAGGGACCATGCAATTATTGCCAAGCAATATCCCTGACTTATCAATCGTTACACCTGTGTTCCTCATCGATATATAGCATACCCATGCTTATCAAAATACGTATGCTCATTGTAGTCCTTAGGAAAATATTTGGTGCACCTGTTTTCTCTCATGCACGGACACTTTGGATTGGCATGACCACAGGGACCATGAACCATAAACTTTTTGACGGCTTCGTATCCCACGGGATCCAATTCTGGATTAGGAATCTCGGCAGAAATATTGAACACACGAGCTATAATTTGTGAATATCTTCCTTGAGGATCTTCAGCTTCATATTGAACACACGAGCTATAATTTGTGGCTTTTCGTCTCCCTTAGAACCAAGGACAGAAGTGAAAGCATCGGTTATCTCATGCCACTGTGCATTGCAAGTGAACGTAATAAAGAGATTGGTGTTTCCTGAGAATGAACATGTGTGAGTAATATAGTTACCAACCTACTATAATAAAAATATACATAGGAAAAGTATACCATAAAAATCATAAATATTAAAGGAATACACCATCGCAAATTTCAACACTCACCAAAATACTGGCATATGGCCATTGCATCTAAATATAGTTGCTTCATATATCGAGGACTTCCAATATAGGTTGCTGGCAAAATCACACTGCCCAAATTCTTAGCATCGAGATCACCTTTACTAAATGCATCATGCAATCCCTTATATAATTCTGTCCTAAGTTGCTTTTGACGATTCCATCGAAAAGTGAGCCTGTTCTGCTCCATCGTGGCGAATGCATCAACACAGTATTGCTGAAAAGCCCTTCTACCATGGAGAAGAGTGTGTTGACACGCCAAAACACAACACCAAACTGCAACCAAGTGGAATCGCAGTCCGGGAATGCAGTAACAGGCAAGTTTAATTATCAACCCGGGGTCTAGATCTACTGCTTACTCCGTGATTCTCTATTATCTAGCAAACTAGTTCGAGTGATTGTTGTGAAAAGTAAAAGCAACAAGAAAGCAGTAAATTGTTCGGTTTTCTAAAGCAGGCAAGAGTCACTCGGGATTGAGTCCCCCTAGCCCCTTAGTTAGGTTCAATTGCAATTCCCTGGGTTGATTTACTGTTGATTAGACTGCGGAAGATCCGACAGTAGCTTGGAATCTCTTAAGTTGACCAAGCCCTCTCAGTCTAACTACCCGGCAGACGACTAGTCTTCACCGGGATAGAAAGCTGAGGCTATGAACACAGAACTCCACTACTGGCGCCAAGAACACCAGTACAAAGCAGTAAACTGGCTAACTCTCGTATAGCCAATCTCCTACTATCGAATGAAGAGGCTCTAACAACCTAATCAGATTCTATCTATCTCAGGTTGCAGCAGAAATTGAGAAAAGCTGATCAGACTCAAATCAATTCATTAAACATGCGTCATTCGATTAAAATCAAATAGTAATATCATCCCAAGTCATTACAATCAAATCCCTAACACAAGGAGCTAGGGTTCTTCATACCCAAGTGAGAGAAGGGTTCTACTCCATAGAGAGAGAAGAGAAAACAAGAATCGGATTAGTCATACTCATAACGATGAGGATAATCTACTCCGGGACGATGATTTTCACTCCTATGACGATCTCCAAGCTCGATTCGATGAAATCCAGCTCTAAGACAGCTTCTAGGGTGCGTTCTTCGTACTTTCTCTCTCTAGGGCTCTGTTTTTGCTCTGAAAACACGATTCTCCCACTTTTCGCTCGGAATAGGCTCTAAAACCAGGAATTCCCGACTCGCACGGCCAGGGTGCACGGCCGTGCAGATCACCCACTTGGCCGTGCACTCCAAAACGCGGCGTATCAATTAGTTCGACATCAGGCTTCTCGCACGGCCAGGGTGCACGGCCGTGCAATCTTCAGGGTCTGCCCGTGCATGGCCTCGGCATAAAGCGCACGGCCATCTTGCTCACGTGCACGGCCGTGCAGCCTCCCTGGTCTGCCCGTGCAGCTCCCCAAAAACCTCGCCATTCGTCCGTTCTTCGTCCAAACGACCCCAGACTCGCTCCTAAGCCTTCATTCACGTACTAGGACCTGAAATATCACAAACAAGCACAACCTAGCGTGAAATCGGCCTAAAACACGAGAATCAACACCTCAAACGGTGTAAGAATGGGGGTAAAAACATTTGTAAATGACGGTCTATCAAACTCCCCCACACTTAACCGTTTGCTTGTCCACAAGCAAACCAAGTCAGACACTAGGTAAGCTTACATATTTCAATCAACCAACATTGGGGACAAGTCATAAAGGCACAGAACACGTGAATCGCACTGGTTTTCAAACATTAATACATGCACAACCTCAATAACAACCTGGACAACCACCACAAAGGACATTCGAGTGCAGCAAATCGAGTAAAGGAAGAGTCTCCCTACTGTTCACTGGCCAACCTAGACTTGATTCAACCACTTACTCAAAACAGTCAACTCATGCATCCAACTCAAGACATCAGAATAGAGACCGAGCAATCTAGGTCCTCACCGGGGTACAAGAGCATATAGAAAATGAAAATGAATCACTCACTCTCGACCAGTGGGGTCAGGACAATTTGATGCGAAAGATGCGCATGCTATTTCTCTCAATCCCTATCATCTCTTCACCATGATGGCAGCCTCTAAATGCTAGAGTTCACATATGGGGTGTCACCACTAACTAATCAGGAGGTCTTAGACACAGGTTCAAATGACTGGCTAGGGTCTTGGACATGGGGAAAAGGCCTTTTAGGTGGTGGAAGTATTCATAGCAAAAGGTTCCACATTCTCCAAACACACAATCACCGTCAAACAAACCGGTATTTTCTTTCTGCTATTCTGCATTACTCAATATCTTAAGAGCACAAGAGCGAAGGAGGCATAAACATCAGCATTTCCAAGCCAGACTGCTAAGAAACACTACTTACTGGGCATTATTCAGATTTTTGGTAGTGGCTCTCTTTTGCTTTCAATTTGTTTCTTTGTTTCACTTTCATTTTTCTTTTCATTTCCTAAGAGAGCCACCACTTCTGCATAAACTTCAAACACCTGCCCAACTTTTAAGCACTACCTCCAACACTCACATAGACTTTAGCAGAAACAGCAGAGAATATATAAAAACCACTCTGTGGAACCTTCTAAAAGATGCAACAAGGGTGATTTTTTTCCATTATAGACCAAAAGAAAGGATAACACACGGCTCAAAGGGGCTGACTAGGGGATATGACACATCAGCACAGTCAGTTTTGGGCGTGGGCTAATCCTATGCCCCCGTCATCTTAGCTAGTGACAACGTGAATGCTACACATCATGGAAGAGGGATCTATCGCACAAGAAAGAAACGAGCAGGCTCAAATCTCACATGGCTACCTATATGCTCTATCTCACATTCTGATACCCTGAACTAGATGCATAAACGACTGTCAAGAACAAGTAATCAGATCAAGTCAGATCAAGTCACAGTTGGCAAGCAAACAGTTGAAAAACTGAACCCCTAAATCGTTCTACTGCACGTCTCAGTCCTCATCATAGGTTGTCCTAGTCGCAAACAAGTTGTCATGCATTAAACCGAAAACCAATCAATTCATCCATCAAAACACAGTGCCAATATGAGCAAACAGCAGTACTTGGAGCCCCTCAAATCGTAAGATTCGGACAGCGGACTAGGCTCCAAGCACCATCATAAATATTCCAACCGATACAAAGCACCCCCCCACACTTAAGCACGACATTGCCCTCAATGGAGTAGAAGGAAAGAGAAGGGGAACGATGTTACCGGATAAGAACACTGCTGGGGGACTGGAAGTGGACCAGTCAGCGAGAAACAAACGGGAGAGCGGACAATGCTGCACAAATCGAACATCAGAAACACACTAGCTCACTGTGCGTTAGGGATAAGTGTTAGCCCAGACGGCTACATCAAACCACAAAGGAAAAACCAAAAACAAAAACAACCGACACTAAGTCCAAGCTCCGCACACATGGAGCAAACACACAAAAGTCGAAAATGAAAAAGAAAACACACTGAGACGGGCAACGAGTACAGCCTACTCGTCGCCAAGATCGTCGAGGTCGATGTCGTTCATGAACGCGTCATCATCAGCAGCGCCAGCAGCACCGTCATGTGGAGGGGAGTCATCCCAGGGAGTCCTCCAGATAGGTGGATCACCCGGGATCAGCTGAAGCAGGTGCTGCTGAACCTCCTGCATGCGCCGTGAACGGCGCTTCTCCCGCTCGATGTGGGCGAGAGTCACGTCCTGCTGAGTCTGGATCGTGTTCAGCCGCACGTCATAAGCATCCATCCTGTTCCGGTACTCGGCCTGATCTGCCGCGTACTGCTGATGGAACTACATCTGCTGGTCGAGGATCAGCTGGTTCTGGATCCTCAGCTGCTCGAACTGCTGGGCGAAGTAATCCTGGCCCTGGAAAGTGGAGCTGCTACCCCCGTAATGGAAGTCAGTCTGTGGTGGATCATCAGCAGCATCAGCAGCAGCATCCACCTCCTCGGGATCCACCTCATCGGCAGCCTCCTCCTCCTGGCCCTCGGCCTGGGCCTCTGGTACGGGCTCCGCGGGGATCGGAGGCTCCGGAAATCCATCGACCCACTGAACACCGTTCCTCTCCCGCAACAGCAGCATCTTCCCGATCGTCTTGCTGCCAAAGATGAGGGTGTCTCCCTCCTCGGTGCATCCCTGCAGTGAAAGGCCAAAGAAGGTGACCAGGCGGGTGATGAGGGGGGCGCAGTGGAGGCTCTTCAGCTCTGTGGCCGTCTTCTCGAAGGTCTTGGCCACCACCGAACCCAGGTGGAGAGGATGGCGGCGCTGGCGGATCGAATGGAGGAAGTATAGGGGCCTCTTCGTGATGGCGCCGGCGCTGTCAGCTGCAGGAGTGTAAGACTTCGCCAGCAGGTGGTGGAGAAGTTGGTTGTCGATCTGCAGGGTAGATGCCTTCGTCCTCCCGGACCGGAAGGGACGCGTCTGGCCTGGCCGAGCCAGGCTGGTGTACAGCCGCCCGAAATCCACCTCCGGCGGCTCATTTACCTCGGTGACGTAGTCCTCACGGTCGTCGAGGTCGAGGTCGAGAGCCTCGGCCAGCTCGTGGTAGCTCAAGGACCGGGGGACACCGCCCAGCCTGAATTGGACGGTTGTACCGTCCTGCCAGTTGTTCGTGGTATTGTGCTTGAAAGTCGTGTAGAACTCCCACACCGGCTCGTAGTAGACCTTCTCGCAGATCTGGAGCAGACGGCGCCATGCGGTGTTGGCGACCGCGGCGGAGAGCTTCTCGTAGCAGTGCAATCGCCGAAACTCCCATTTGGACCAGCAATCGCTCTTGAGGTACAGCTTCAAATGGTGGCCATGTACGCGACGAATGTGGCCACCTGCATTTGCCAGCTCGACTTGGCCATCCGGCAAGATGCAAGCGAGTGAATACTCGGATGGCCAAGGTGGGGGCGGGACCAGCTCGTAGTGGTCTCCGGCTTTCTTTCGAGCAGGCTTAGCTGCCTGCAATTTCGGCCGCCACTCCTCCTTGATCTGTATTTTTGGTGATGGAGTGGTCAGGAGTGGCGGCGAAGGTGTGGGAGGCGGGTCCTGCAAAATAGGCAGCACAGAAGGATACACGACAGACTCGTGCTCCTGGTGAGATACAGCATGCAGAGGTAACGAAGCAGGTATAGTGTTAGCAACTGAAAATGTTATTCGCTCCTCGCCATCCCTCAAAACTAAGGTCCCATCATGCACATCTATGAGAGCCTTGACGGTGGCCAGGAAAGGCCTTCCCAGTATAAGAGGCACTTCTGTGTCCTCACTGATGTCCAGGATAACAAAATCCACAGGATATGTGAATTTGCCAACCTTAACCAGAAGGTCTTCCACTATACCCCTAGGATGCACTACAGATCTGTCAGCTAATTGAAGGGTCATCCTAGTAGCACGGGGTTCACCTAGGCCTAGTTTCATGAACAATTTATATGGAATAACATTGATACTAGCACCTAAATCCGCCAAGGACTTCTCTACATGCAATTTATCAATACAGCACGGGATAGTAAAACTACCTGGGTCCCTTTTCTTCTGCGGAAGCTTGTTCTGCAGAATAGCCGAGCACTCCTCGCTGAGCTCCACAGTGGCCAGCTCACTCAGCTTCTGCTTCTTTGAGAGAAGCTCTTTCAGAAACTTCGCATACTTCGGCATTTGCGATAGTGCCTCCAGGAAGGGCACTTGGACATTCAGCTTCTTAAGCATGGCCATGAAGTTCTCGAACTCTGCCTCCAGCCTGTCTTTGTGCAACCGAGTAGGGAAAGGGAGTTTAGGGACATACTCCTTCACTACTGGTTGCGGTTTAGGTGCAGGCACCTCAACCTCCTTCTCTACTTCTTGTTCAACTGCTGGAGATGCTGCAACAGGGCTTTCTCTCTCCGGTTCCCGAGCAGGGGGATCAACAGTCAGCTTGCCACTCCTGGTCATGATGGCATTGCAGCGCTCATCCGGGGTCTGCGGATGAGGGATGGTCTGCCCGGGTAGAGTACTTGGAGCCCTTTGAGCCACTGCTTGGGCCACGCTCCCCAGCTGGGTCTGGATATCCTGCAAAACGGCCTGTGTGTTCCTCTGGCCAGCTTCAAGAGCCAGGAGTTTACCCGAGGCCTTCTCCATGAACTGCTCAAAGGTGCTGAATTTCTGAGCACTAGCCATCTGATCATTCTGCACTGGGGCAGCAGGGACTGCACCTGGCTGCTGGAAAGGCCTCGGCTGTGATTGAGCAGCATGCCCCTGCATGGGCTGATAGAGAGACTGTTGTTGCTGCTGGAATTGCCCCTGTCTGGGCTGATATGGTGGCCGCTGGAAGCCTGGTGGTCCCTGGGGAGCTGGTGGTTTGGGATTTGGCCCAGCCCAGGAGAAGTTAGGATGCTGGCGCCACCCCTCATTGTACGTGTTGCTGTAGGGGTCATTGCGCCTGACATTGTTGAGGAAGTTCACCTGCTCCTGGGGTGTGGTTGATTCCTTCATCGCCTGGCAGTCCTCCACCGTATGATGGGTGCTTTCGCACCATTGGCAGAGCATCGCCTGCTGCTGTCCGGTCCCTGGAATCATCCCGGAACGATCGATAACTAAGACCAGCTTCGATACTACCTGCACCAAATCAGATGACTGGGTGCCCACAGCATGCACACCCCGTCCAGGTGCTCGTCTCGATCTCCTGGCAGTGCCCCAGTCATAACCGTTCTCCGCCATCTCCTCAAAGAGTTGATTCAGCTGTGGCGGGATTTTGGTCAGCATGTTCCCGCCACAAACCGAATCGATCAGCTGCTTGTCCTCCGGGAAGAGGGCGTGATAGAAGGTGCCCACCTTGAACGCATCGTTGAAACCATGGTTGGGACACCTGAGAAAGAGGCTGGTGTACCTCTCCCAAGCATCCCTAATGGTCTCATCCTCATCCTGAGAAAAATGTGTAATCTGCTTCTGGAGATCAGCTGTCTTGGATGGAGGATGGTAGCGGGTGAGGAACTTGTCCGCCAGGTTGGCGAACGTGGTGATGGAGCCCGGAGGTCGAGTGTCTAGCCACTCCTTGGCCTGCCCCTCCAGAGTGAATGGGAAGTACCTCAGCTGGATGGCATCTGCTGGTACCCCATTGATCTTGATTCCATCGATGAGCTCGTGGAATCGCCTGAGATGTGATCGAGGGCACTCTCCCTCCTTACCACGGAACACTACTGAACCGCGCAGCATGGTGATCACGGAGGTGCTCACCTCAAAGTTGTTGGCTGGGACATGAGGGGGTTGAATGGGTGGCCTCATGTCTGCAGCCCTAGCGGTCCAGTAGGATCCCATGGTCTGCTCCTCTGGGATCACATCACGGTTCTATGGATCAGCCATCTCGCCTTCTTCTTCTTCTAACGGCAGCTGTGGTAGTTCCTCCTCCGCAGCCAGTCGTGCCTTTAAAGCCCGCTTGAAGTTCCTGCAAGTTCGTTCAAGCTCCTGGTCTAATGGTAGTAGATCTCCCGACTGGCTACGGGTCATGCACTACCTGCACACAATCAGCAGAAGCAACCCGTGAAGGCACACAGGTGGAAGAAATAAAATGCAGTAAATAAAAGCTAGAGTAAAAAATTCTCACGTTTCCCCAATAATCTAGAGGGTCCCCGGCAACGGCGCCAAAAACTTGACACGCCAAAACACAACACCAAACTGCAACCAAGTGGAATCGCAGTCCGGGAATGCAGTAACAGGCAAGTTTAATTATCAACCCGGGGTCTAGATCTACTGCTTACTCCGTGATTCTCTATTATCTAGCAAACTAGTTCGAGTGATTGTTGTGAAAAGTAAAAGCAACAAGAAAGCAGTAAATTGTTCGGTTTTCTAAAGCAGGCAAGAGTCACTCGGGATTGAGTCCCCCTAGCCCCTTAGTTAGGTTCAATTGCAATTCCCTGGGTTGATTTACTGTTGATTAGACTGCGGAAGATCCGACAGTAGCTTGGAATCTCTTAAGTTGACCAAGCCCTCTCAGTCTAACTACCCGGCAGACGACTAGTCTTCACCGGGATAGAAAGCTGAGGCTATGAACACAGAACTCCACTACTGGCGCCAAGAACACCAGTACAAAGCAGTAAACTGGCTAACTCTCGTATAGCCAATCTCCTACTATCGAATGAAGAGGCTCTAACAACCTAATCAGATTCTATCTATCTCAGGTTGCAGCAGAAATTGAGAAAAGCTGATCAGACTCAAATCAATTCATTAAACATGCGGCATTCGATTAAAATCAAACAGTAATATCATCCCAAGTCATTACAATCAAATCCCTAAGACAAGGAGCTAGGGTTCTTCATACCCAAGTGAGAGAAGGGTTCTACTCCATAGAGAGAGAAGAGAAAACAAGAATCGGATTAGTCATACTCATAACGATGAGGATAATCTGCTCCGGGACGATGATTTTCACTCCTATGACGATCTCCAAGCTCGATTCGATGAAATCCAGCTCTAAGACAGCTTCTAGGGTGTGTTCTTCGTACTTTCTCTCTCTAGGGCTCTGTTTTTGCTCTGAAAACACGATTCTCCCACTTTTCGCTCGGAATAGGCTCTAAAACCAGGAACTCCCGACTCGCACGGCCAGGGTGCACGGCCGTGCAGATCACCCACTTGGCCGTGCACTCCAAAACGCGGCGTATCAATTAGTTCGACCTCAGGCTTCTCGCACGGCCAGGGTGCACGGCCGTGCAATCTTCAGGGTCTGCCCGTGCATGGCCTCGGCATAAAGCGCACGGCCATCTTGCTCACGTGCACGGCCGTGCAGCCTCCCTGGTCTGCCCGTGCAGCTCCCCAAAAACCTCGCCATTCGTCCGTTCTTCGTCCAAACGACCCCAGACTCGCTCCTAAGCCTTCATTCACGTACTAGGACCTGAAATATCACAAACAAGCACAACCTAGCGTGAAATCGGCCTAAAACACGAGAATTAACACCTCAAACGGTGTAAGAATGGGGGTAAAAACATGTGTAAATGACGGTCTATCATGTGTCCCTCGCTAGCACGAAACTGTAACCGAAAACAGTAGTACTCTCTTTGAGTAACGTGCTTCCTCTTTGTAGAGGTGGAACGGTGAGTAGTACAATAACTCATTCTCAAATGGAATCCATCCTCGCCATAAGGAAACAATAATGGAAAATGAAATGCTTCGAACTTGGGATGTAAATTTGAAATACGTTGCAACCCATTGGACCTATGATCAACTATAATATCACGGTCATCCTTGTCAATTGAAAAATCACCTGAAACAAAATAAAACAGATGGAAAATAATCAATGAGCCTGAAAAAATGCATCCACTATAGACAATTATAAGACACTCTTACCTGGAATTAGTCCAACCACCTCATCCACAGTTCTCGGTTCATACTGTACACCAAACCGTTCTCTAGAACCAACAATTCGGAGTCGCAGATCGCTATTTCTAGGATCCTGCAACTCAGTTCGTATTCTACGGAAACTCCTGACTAAGATATTACAATCGTCCAACATACTTGAAAGTCTTGACACCAACCGATGTCGCAGGACACTACCATCATTGGTTGAAAAGTTAGCTAACCTATTTTCCATCTCAAATTCGGGATCATACACGTAAAGTTGTGAAAATTTAGGTTTACGACCAATCATGGGAAGAAGAGACCCAATCAAATGATGATTTTCTCCACAGAGAACAAACGAATATGGACCTCAAGAACCCAAAATCTTAGGATCAACTTTAGCTCCAACGGAAATAAACGAGAAAGCCCCATTATATGAACGAATGTGTTTACGAAAATGATTAGACTCTGCACCGCCATTAACATCCATCAATTGATCTAGAACTTGAGGTGTTTGCTTAAAGAAATGAATCATAACCTTTCCTTTCTGACAACACAATGGGAACACTGGATTGAGTGTCGGACGATGATAATCCAAACGCTCACGATCCCAAAAACAAGCACCACAGAACTCACAAATGCAAGAAGGGAAACCAATACTCAATATCACATAGTTCCCGAATATACTTTCCCTTCCATAGGTATTTTCATGAAGCCTCAGTACCTACTAAGGAAGATGCAACAATGCTATCGAAAGCATTGAAGTTACCTAACAAAAAGACGATCTAACAGTCAAGGGAATAACCATAAATTATAGGAAACAAACAAAAATTCGTACAACCTTTAAAAAAAATCGTTCAAACCAAAAACAGTACCGTAAGCGTAAGTCTCATCGTTCCGTTCATCATTTTTTGAAGTCGCGTTATTGTTAACACCCTCCATTCCCGTGATCGTCAAACAAATGCCAGTTTGCATGCTATTTTCTATATCGGCTCGAACCTAGATAAAAAAACGAGTAAGAAACCATTGTCCTGGATACACAAGCAATATGGTAGAGATAATAAAACACATTGAGAATAATAATAGAAATAACATATTTGAGTCATACATAATCAATTCAAAGTCCTGTCATTACAATAAAATTTTCTTTATTTTTTAAAAGTGAAACAAGCCCATCGTTCCAATCATTGCACAAATATTCAATTAAATCACAATAACATTTTACAACTTTGTAATAAAATATTAACATACCACTGACGGTTGACCTTCTAGTAACTCTGGCACTGACTCAACTTCAGTAGAAGGCACGTCATTAGGACAACCGTTAATATGAAATCCTGAAAAGAACATAGCCCTCTTATACAAGCATCGTCTGTGTCGAATATTTGGATCCAACGACGTAACATTGTCATAGTGAGGCAAAATCTTGGCTACCATCGCCAAAAGAAGATGATGTATTTGCTAACTCCTTTCTCTTAGTACGTCCCATTACACAACGTAGAGAGTGGAATAATATAGGAACATACACAACGAGAATACTTGTCTTTCAATAGTAGTAACCATAAGTCATATATATAGAGAAGAGAGTTTAATCTTTGCAAATTCATACAATAGCAATGAGGATGACAATCAATAAAACCGTTGTAGTAGTTACTCTGAATAGTAAATGATACAGTTCAGTTCTCGCAAATTTGGTGGATATCATTTCGAAAATAGCAACCCATCGTATAAAATTATAACAAATTTATATAAAGTACAAGTACTAAGTTAATAACATATAATATCATACCAAAATCACAGTATGTATGTGTTGTGCTCGTTTTTTCCAGGCTGAAGCGGGCATCACGAATCCGGTCAAAATCCAAGAAGAGTGTGTAGCAAATCATTTTCACCATCTAAAGTTGATCGAAACACAATATCATCATAAAATACTCAATTACTAATTTTTCGTTCCAACCTCCATTATGATTTTGATTTCAAAATCTTTGCTAAAAAATGATTTTTGCATCATTAGAGAAATATGAGTTCAATTGCGACCAGCTTATCTTATACAATGTGCGAATCAATTTTGTCAATCATGCTAAAAATGGGTTTGGTCCATGCCCCACTCGCTAAACATCTAAAACCAAAATAATCCGATAAATATGTACCAATAACAATGATTATGGTGAATAATTTATCCACTTCAAGTCCCACTGTACGACTGGAATGCAAAAGCGGAAGAGAGATTTCCTTCCGATTTCAAGGAGCCAATGAAACAATATTTTTTACTCACCTTCCTTCCCCACCGTCCATTGCTGTGGAAAAAGTGGGTCAGTTAAAAATAGTAAATACTGACGTAAACAGTTGGCAACAATATAGTACATTCCCCTACAATCATGATGTTACACAAACAAACAAAATATGGCTAGAGATCCATATTAGAAAATGGATCGTGTTTTTCACAGCGAAAAGCTAGGCTAACACGTTGAATGTATAAGGGACACAAGGATTAGATAGAAGCAAAATGATGAGTGAGAATAAGGTGGTGGGTATATATCATCCTGGTTATTTCTCATACAACCACAAAAGAATCAGTTTGAGTGTCCATGCCTAAGTATACTATGAGGGTGCTATAATGACACATCTAGCTGATGATATATATCGATATGCAAAAAGAGAATCAAAGATCATGACGAGAATGATTAATGAAGAATAAGAAAAGATCAAATATAGAACTGTCTACTATTACTTTGACATGTCACTGAGATACTACCAAAGTAAAACAAGCAAATGATCCCACGTAAAAAGCAAATACACTCTGTAAAGATAAAAAGTTAGAAAAATTAAAAAGTAGAGTAATTTTAATATTTTTCTTTTCCATATTCATCACCTATTTTGTAGCTAAATCTACTGTTAAATCGAAAGACAACGAAAAAACTAATAACTAAATATAGTAACAGCTCATTAACTGATGGCTGCCATCTCTTGCCTTCCTTTTATTACCACCTTATGAGTCCACTCCTTCTCCGCTATGTTAAAAGGAAGATAAGAATGATGATAAGACGAAAAAGTCAACTACTAAGAATGTGATCATTGTTCAACTATCCTCGTCAGTACTCACATTATTGTGCGAAAAAAACACACGCAACATGACAAACTCGTCAATCTCATCAGTCGACAACTATTAATGTGAATAGTATAATTATGTATGTCGAAAGCAATGACTCACCATATTAACCATTATCAACGACCAGCAAGCATTTTAAAATATTGGAACAATAGTGGGGAAATTCATGAACTGGGACACATACAACAAAAAAGAACTCAATATAATGAATAGTAGTTTACAATTATAGGGAAGGTACATGAATATGATTTATTGGGAAAAACCTGAATGCAATAAACAGGGCACTTAGATGAGTAACTAACGCCAATATAACAACCGTCATATTAGTTAAATCAGACAAGAATAACAAGTTTATAAGGCTAAAAGTTGAGGTATTAGTGCAAAACGGAGGTATAGATGAAAGGCTTTAACAACACCAATACAAACTCAGTATTATTAATTAAGTCGGACAAGAATAACAAGTTTGCTAAGGGTAAAGATCGACGTAGTAGTGCAAAGTTGAATGGGCATTTACTAAATCGATCATTGGAGAAAATGGAAAGAAAAAGGGTATAATGATAGTATAAACGAGGAATGTTTCTATTTAGTTGGCCCCATATGCTACAGTTAGCTACTGAAACAAAACCAACCACATACAACAGTACCCATATACTATCACTTTCGTCGCCGTTCTTTCATGGCAGCCATTGAAATGACTTGTCACTGATTTCCTCATCATTTAACAAAGACTATCGCAATTGACTGATGTTGTTTCTCCTCCCAGTCTATCCATCAATCTATCAAACCATGAGACCATTGGTAGGTAAAGATGCCAAGAAGATCCATACGTACCACTTCCATATACAAAAAAATTTCAATTATAATAAATATACAAAAATCCACTTGGTTGCATGATATATGCAAGGCATAACTGTTTCTTTTTTCGATTTCATGTGTTTTGTCCCAACAAAGGCTTGCTATGTGCAGGTTGGTTCGGTTGATTATCGCTCCCTCTTGATTAATAAATACATATCACCCCTTGGCCAAAAAAAGAAAGGCGTCATAGTTATTACTTCCGACATCTTTCTCTATTTGGTTCTTATTCACTAATTAATATTATAATCATCAATCAAGTATGGACTTGAGAAGTAACCTTCAGAACATATTGTGATTCAAACTCTACACAACTGTATTGCTATAGCTATAGATAGACTGACCCACAGTTTAATTTTGGACAGTTGAGTTAATTTCTGCAACCACGTAGCAATCCTCCAGGGGATCCTACATGTAAATCCCATCCCCCGATACGGCAAAGTATAAATTAGCCTCTCTTTTTCAATACCCCCTTTATGTCATGAGATACCCTGTACATTGAAACGACGTCGCGCGCGCGCACGCGCCGCGCGCACCACACACACACAACACACATATATATATATGTCATAATCTACCTTTATTTTCTATTTCAAATTCAAATCATCATCTTGAAAACACAAGATGGTGCCAAGTTAAAACACAATACTTGAGAAACACCATCAAAACATCTGAAATAATCCCAAATGTATCGACGTTGGAACAAAATACATAACTTGTACTAAAAGAGAGATAATATTCGGAAATGATATATCAGGTCCGCGTTGCATCATCTTACCGGTAAAAGTTGATATATTTCGTAGAGTTCCGACGCGGAACGGAGTGAGCAAAGCGAGTCTTTGCAAATTCCGCGACAACACATCAACTTCGATGGTAAAATTCTTTCCTACAACAGCATCCAGTATCTCATTTTTGGAAAGTTGTCCCATATGCACAAACTCTTCTACTAGTTGACGTAACAGTGCCGTCGATGCATAATGGGAAAATGATACCTCAAAACACCCAGGTCCATATTCACAATTAACTCGAAGTTCATACCTACGACGTCACACATCATGAAGAACAATCCATCTTAATTAAATAATGAAGCGTGTGGAAAGTCGCTTACCTAGGACGCCCATCTGGCACGAACACTTGCCCATGTAGATGGTAAACTCGTATGATTCGTAACCATACACCAATATGAATCCTATATATCATTAATTAACGCAGAGTTAGGCAAAATGTGCCAAAATAAAATATCAACAAAATACCAGCTATCTGACTTACAGTGGAAGGGAGATGAAATAAGTCAAGTAACTCGGAAACAGATTTTTTTCTAAGAATATGCGGTCGGAGAGTACGTGTATACATGAAACGCTCCTCGTCAAATTCACGAGTTGGTTGATGCATGAAAGAAATGATCATATATCCCTCGAAATCTATGTGTATAGTCCCCAATTATTATTCTTGTTGAGTCTGTGCTCGTTAACTCGGGTACAGAGGGATAATCTGTTAACGACAAAAATATATCGTCAGACGTGCCACCAAACAACTGTTTGATTTTTGGTTGCAACGATCACACTTACCAAATTTATACACCACATACATACTGCAATATACGGAAAAAAAAGAAGAAAATTCAGGTCTCCACTAACCTATTCACAACGCATATACGGGAGAAAAAAAGCACAATGGTGGTGTAACAGTTACCCCAATAATAGAGTGCAATTACACCAAATAATCAAATAAACTGTAGAGCACGATTCAATACATGTAGTAACACACAGAGTATGCTAAATAATAGCGTAGTATGGAATGAATATTGGAAATCAAACCAATAAGAACGATATAGCATTTATTATAAGGACAAATCTATCAATTATACAACGGTGTACAACGGATCTGACCAATAACAATTAGTCAAAAGTGGCCTTGTGCATTTTCCCTCTGTTCACCTACATAGACACATGCTATTCAATGTGACCAATGTTTGTGGTGGATAAATGATCCACCAGTTATTATTGTTATTGATACATATTAATGGATTGTTTTTGGTTTTAGGTGTTTACCGAGGTGGGGGCCTAAATAAACCAATTTTGGCATGGCTTACAAATTGTTCAGCATAATCTATCAGATAAGTTGATGGCGATTCATAGCACTAGAAAGATAGTTTTCTCTACACAAAAGATTGTGTATGATGCATTTAGAAACAACCAGTCCTTTTTTATTGAAACCTATGTTCACCTCCAACACTTATCAGTGACATATAATTTGAGATTAAGGAGTTTGCTTTTACAAACCCTTGTATAAAATCTTGGTCATTGGAAAAGAAATAGATAGCAACTTAAAGATACAATGTTTCTTGTTACAACTAATACTAAGTCCGGACTCAGACTCTTGTCCGTTAAAAGGCTTTGATAAAGAATAGTATGTATGGTCTCTATAGATTATTTACTCAAGGATCAAATAATTACTGCTAATATAACATACTAAGTGCATGACTCATAATTTATCAAGAGTTTTCAAGTTCTCAATAAATACTAAGTAATTTCTGATTTTATCTTATGATTAGGCTTTGTTTGCTTTAATGTGTTTGAAAAATAATACATATTATCAAAACAAATCTGGAAAGTTGCTTGTAGGGTTCATTTGGAGACAAGATTTGTGAGTACAGGTTAATTAAAACGATAGATTTATCATAAGTTATTTTTCCTATTGTAGAGTGGATTTTAGCTTCAGTTATTTCAAACTAAAAAATTTAAAGACATAGATCTCTTATACTTAGAGAGATTCTATAAATTGATTTGCGAGATTTTTGTTCCTCCAACTTTATATCTTTTTATATTTGTCCCACTGAATATCATTACTAATTAGTTCTCAAATTTTTTTGAATCACTGTAATTTTGTTGGTTAAGACTACATCATATGCAAAAAAAATAGAATTGTTTTTTCTCTATGTTAACAATCACGGTTAACAAACAGTGAAAATTTGAAAAGGTATTTTTATAATTCGAAGAAGCAGAACCTTTCGATTATTTACAATCCAATAAAATATATTCCTATTATCCAAACGAGCCCTTATTTTTATTATAAATAGAGTTCATGTTACAAAAAAAAATAACACTTGAATTTGACAATCAAAATTAGAAAAAGTTACAGAATACTAACATCAAGCTCAATTCATAGTGAAGATAATTGTGCGCACATCAACACATTACTTTTGAAGACACGCTGAATGATTTCCAATAACTATTAACATTCTGGTTAAATAACTAACCATAATCGTCATATACATAATGGAGAAACAAAGCAAAAATGTAAAAAGTCAATTCCCTAAAGAACAATTCAAACAAGCAAATCATCGTTCACTGACAATAATTTTAAAAAAATATCCCAAAGATATTAAAAACAGAAACGCGTACTACAAAACCCCATCCACCGTCCTCTAGTTCTGAGATCTTTTGATTGGAAAAATCGCATTCTCCATCTGAAAAATAAAAATATGAGATCAATAAATTGTCTATACTCTAAAAAAGTGTAAAAAAATATATAACGAAAAATTTCTACCTCAAGTACACTTCCCAACTTGTTGCGAAGAATGCAATATTCTCGAGTGACATCATTAGCAGCACGTATACTCCTGTAGAAAAAACACAAGATGCAGTAAGGAATGAACTATGCAACCCACTAACCCAGAAAATTGATTGATATTTAAGTTATACTGTGGGCTAACCTATCTCTGTTTCTGTCAATACATGCTTGAAGAAGGTCGTCACAAACAACCTTCAGTCGACGTGCCCCAATGCTATAAATACAAAACAATTCAAATTAAACTTTACAGCACACACCAAAACCTGTGAAAAACAACGAACATAAGAAAAAGTTCAAGATGCTGACGTGGAGCTACTGTTCTAATTTGATGCAAGAATTCTTCAATTTGAGAAAATTCACGTCAATAGCACCTCTGCAAAACACATGGACAAAAACTAATAGCAGCGTATTGAATTTCGGAGTCCAGAATGACATAGATAAATAGACGGGATTACAATAGAGGGAACGGAAAACAGGCAAATATCATACAAATCCTGTTGATCTCCCTGACGATCCTATCACCATCACGATAGAAAGAATTGATAACTTCAGTTACGAATTCAGGATTAGTAGCATCTTGGAGAGCCTGAACTTGGGAAAACTGATGGTCCAAAATGCCCTTCAACACAACAAGAACTTACAAAGATTGAAAAACGAATAAATGATAGAATGAGAAACTAAACCAAACAAAGACGCGTACCTCATCTACCAAAGATTGCACAAAGCCTTTTAGCTCTCTCATGCAAGAAAACAATGACATTTTGGTGTTTCAGATTCGCAAACAAAGTGTTATTTTACTGCAAACAGACAGGTGGGTTACTCTGAGATACAATTCAAGGTCTTGAGCAAAATGTACATTATTACATAGCAACACGTAGATGAAATTGGTAATCCAAATAAAGATGAACGATTTGACATATTCGATAAGATACTTTAATCAAATAATTATAGCTATTATTTTTTTAACCCTAACCTATATAGTCTTTCCCATGTCGATCATAGACTCACAGCGAACAGTAGCAGTACTTTTTACATGAGATGCTTGATAGCTTCCCTCATACTTGTTTCTCTTTCTTCTTTACATCCTTTCCTCTACTATTTCTTCTCTTTCTCCTCCAATAGATGCGATCCTTTTCACTAACTTTACTAAATTTTACTAATTTATTTCATCATTACAAAAAAATAGCTACCACAATAAGTGCACCACATGCAGCCTTGTCGACCACGCAAAATCGACAACCCATATAGATCTAAATCTACTTTTCGATCCATCAATATTCGTTATAATGTTAAAATGAAAATTCATTAATTAACAATATTATAACACATATAATATTTAAATAACCACAAACCCAATAATTATCAAAGATAAGTTGTAAAATATCAAAGTAAGTTCACATTAACTTTTAAAGTGACCATCCTCAATAAAAATCAACTACAACTCTAAAAAGGGATCATCTCCTAATACATATAACATTTGGTAAAAAAAAAATGCCATAAAAACACAAGGTCACCAATTCAGACAGAAACACACAACAACAACCGCTTACAATGTGACACATAACAAAAACACATAACCACAGAGAACGAGAAATTACATCAAGATAAAGATATAAAAAATGGATCCCATATACAACATACACGCACTTTAGGCGAAACAGATCTTGGTCGATGTTGAAGGAAAATCTCTATAGTGACAAGCTTCCCTTCAAGGTGTTTAAAACATTCAATCCGCTCATCGAGACTGAGTAAACAAAACTCTTGAACCGGCATACGAAACGACGCTGTAAGTGGAGAAGATTCAAAAGTAATTCCGCAAGTTGCAGTGACATTTCTACAATAAACGATACTCTTAAACCTGAAACAATCAAGATTCCTATTAACAAATAACAAAAAAAGATACGTTGAAAAAATTGTGCTTGTTCAGGATATTGTACCTCTGCCAACCATTATAATCAAAACAGACCTCCTTATTAGGAGGAATACTAACGATTCGAACCAAGGACAAATAACGCCTCTGAAACACGAAAAATCAAAATACAACATCACGCTAACCCATACAAAATCAACGTAGAATCAGGAAAAAAATCAACCATAACAAAATGAAGTCCCACGTGGAATAATCCCAATCAGCAATAATTAAAATAAAAAACCTGAAAATCACCACACTGGGTCTCGTACAACAAAGCCAACTTATCAAGAGTCAGCCGAGAAGGAAGTGGACCACGAAGAAACCTAAGAGGATGGTGCGGTGATTCCTCAATTTTTCTAATCGGCTGATGTTCGTCGAAAAACCTGCTCCAAATATAAAATTCATCATAAAATATAGCACTAATCGACCGTTACAAATATTAAATACACCACCTACCGATCATATAGTGTCCTATATCGACGAGTGTAATCACCATAGATAATACGACTGCCTGGAGTGCTTGTCAGAACAAGAGAGTCTGAAATCAAATTAACAATAGTATCAAAGTACATTATATCACAAATGCGAGCTAACAACATATATTAAAACCAAATGAAGTCCTCCAAACAAACAAAATAAACAATAAAGAACTCTTTTATCATAAGATGCACAATAATTCATCTAAAAATAATAAAAAAATTATTTTACAAAAAAAATACAATAGTATGTACAAAACAACTAAAACAACTAAAAACAAAAAACAATATATGCAATAAATAACCATATGTCCCAATACGTACCCAGGTCATCTGATTCAGTAGACTTTGCAACCAAAATGCTAGTAAAAGTCAGCACAACGGGAGATAATAATTCACTTATGCGAGCAAGTTCCCCAATATAATGATCATGTGTACCAACGTACTTAATGGTTACAACCCTATTCCTGCACATCAATTGGAAATTTTTTAAAAACATCAAACGACGGACACAATCAACCACCGGAAGTTACGAACAATGACCTTGAATTCTCGAGAACAATATGAAAAGACATATATCATTTGAGATATTGTGTTGATCCGACAAAGCAAGAACACGCCCATTGACATCTGCAAAAAGACATACGTTAGCTTCCAATTCAATAAATTTAAACTTAACAAACAAAAAAATCACCCGCCAAGTTTTGTGAATAATAACACATTTGTACCAAATCCTCAAATTGTGTGTCCCTAAAACCATCAAGGGGAAATAAAGCCAACTTCGGCGGATTGTTATCAGGAATTTCGATAAAAGACTGGGTTCTTGTCAAATAAAATCGCAAATCACACGGAGCATTTCGCAGTGGATTACCGGTAGTCCTGGCCGGGATCAAGGGCACAAGTTTCATGTTGTATATCCCACCAACCCGAATAAGGGCACCAACAACACCACTATACCCAGGGACGGTAAAACCTTCAATAATGTCCTCCTGCATCCGGAAACTCATACAAATCATCCCAACAACAAGCAACATGAGCATGAAAATAAAGCACAACATAAACACAACCTCTATCTCAACCCAAAGCATATACATAACAAGAGGACTGGTCATACAAACACACTCTTTTGCCGTCCACATATGAATAAGTCTAGCGACAATATGGGTATCCACAATTGATCCATCCAGCTGACAAATGAGCAACGAATTCATGATAGGATCTACAAAAATACAACATCCATTATATTGTGGTTGAACCAAATAGCAACATGCGCCACATTCAAAGGTAGTATAATAAGAAATTTACCTTGCATCGAAGTTGGCAAAAGATAATCCATCGACATGACAAGAAACAATCTACCAGGATACAAAGTCACAAATCAACATACGTTTAAAGAAAAAAGGAGATGTGGTATGGCAAGAAACGACGACATCAGGAAAGAGAGGACAATGGTGGTGTGAGTTTGCCTAGAGAAACTGAGAAAGAAAATGGTAGCAGAGGGTTTGTTTGGGTAGAAAAAGGCAAAAGCATTTGGGGAAAATATGAGATATTAGGGTGGGGTCGTAAATAGAATATTATTTACTGTTGCAGTCATAATAGATTTGTTTAATATGGAGAGTAATCAAGGAGTATCTATAATTATTGGGCCGAGAGGGTTCCACCCAGGCCCACTTGGTGTCGAGTTCAGCCTACCCAGTTGAGGAAGAAGAGTCCGCTTCCAACAAGCATGGAGTTAGGCGAGTTGCTTGTACAGGAGATAATATTAATCCCTCCTATTCCTAGTTGTGATAGGAATGTTTGTTCCATTACTGACGTGAGAAAAGAGCTTATATATAGCTCCTGTGTAAGGCCAATGGCCGTAAGTTAATAACAAAAGAGTAGTAGTGTTTTGTGGACGTAGGTCTCACACACAGTGAGACTGAACCACGTAAAATCTCGTGTTCGTGTTATTCTTCCGCATCGTTTCACTTTTTCTCATGGTATCAGAGCATTGATCCAAAGTCTTGTTGGTCACAGTTTATCTTCTCACCATGGGCGACGATGAGAAGCAGCCAATAGGCTCCTTGTCCGCCATTGTCAGTGCTGAGAAAGATCAGTCATCACCGTTGTATCTCCATCCGTCAGAGGCTGCAAGTCAATTGCAGGTTGGAGATGTTCTCACGTCAAGCAATTATGGAGAATGGGTTATTGAGATGACCGATGCTCTCATAATCAAAAACAAGTTTGGGTTCGTAGACGGCACCATTGAGAAGCCCACTACGAATCCCGATCTCATCGCATGGACTAGGTGTGACGCCATCGTCAAAGGGTGGTTACGCACCGCGATGGACAAAGAAGTACGTGCTAGCGTCAGGTATGCTCGCACAGCACAAGAAATCTGGACTGATTTGAGGGATCGGTTTGGTCAAGGAAGTGCATCTCGAGCGTACGAGATTCGTCGTCTTGTTAGCCTGCTGCAGCAAGAAAAATTGAGTGTGTCATCCTTCTACACTCGTCTGCGTACCTATTGGGAGGAGTCTCAGTCCATCTCCCCGTCGCCAAAGTGCAGTTGTGGACTATGTACATGTGGGCTTGAGCGTCGCACAAAAGAAAGAAATGAGAGTAATCGTCTCTTTGACTTCTTGATTGGCTTGGATGATAGTTTTGGCACAGTTCGTACGCAGGTTCTCACCATGAAGCCAACTCCAAGTCTCACAGAAGCGTTTAATATACTCCTGTCCGATGAGCAGCAGCGACTCATCGCCCAAAAACGCAAGCCACAGCCCGATGCGGCTGCCTTTCACACTCAGGAAGAAGGTGACCGCGTCGCGTCTCGTCAGGCTGAGGGTCGTGAAAGAGTTCGTTCAAAATGCTCTCACTGTGGCAAATCTGGTCATCGCAAAGAATACTGTTATGATATAATTGGATGGCCAGACAAGGACAAGTCACACAAGAAGCAGCTGGTAATGGCCAAAATGGTCGTCGTCGTCGCAACTCAGCTAACGGCCAGAATCCCAAAGCATCACAGGCCGAAGTTGAGAGTCCGGTGCCGGCTTCAGTATGCAGCAGCTCGAGCAACTCAAACTTTTCTTTTTCCAGTCGCCATCAGCTGACACACCATCCTCTAACATGGCAGGTATGTCGCTTCCAAGTTCTGAATGGTTGATCGACTCGGGTTGCAACGAGCATATTGTGTTCGATGATTCTATGTTAAGTGATGTGATATTGGATTCCACTAGTCGGCCCGTTAAGATTCCCAACGGAACTAGTGTTCCTGTGGCTAAAGTAGGCTAAGTTGTGCTATCGTCGGGATTGAAATTGGACAGAGTTCTTCATGTGCCCCAATTTCGTTGTAATCTGCTATCTGTTAGTCGTCTTACAAAGGAGAACGACGTTGCTTTGATTTTCCTTCACGATTTTTGTATTCTCCAGGACTTACAATCCATGAACGTGATTGGGAAGGGGATTCTCCGTGATGGTCTTATTATCTTCGCCTCTTTGCAAGCAGTGATTGTCAAGCATTTGCCGTCGCAGGAGGCCAAGCAGTTTCGTCCACAGTTTGGCATTCAAGACTGGGTCATCCATCTCTGTCAAAGATGGTGCAGTTAGCTCCGTTTTTGTCTCCTACACTTCGAGTTAGTGAGGAGTTTTGTCATTCGTGTTCTCGTGCTAAGCAGACTCGTACACCTTTTGTTTCTAGTAGCATTAAGACATCGGATTGTTTTGAGGTATATACAATTTTGTCTCCTTGGTTTAAAATAACATAACCAGTAGACAAAATCAAACCACCAAACCACTAGACAAATCCAAATTTATCTAGAACTTCATAAATGTCAAATAGAGAATAATACTAATTAACCCTTGAGTATGTAACCTACACAAAGGCAATTTTCATTCTTCTATTTCTCCATTTTACGAAGCCTTCTCCTTCTTCCTCATCTTCGAATCATCCCTCTTCCAAGTTACCTTCTGAATATGGAATACACCATGAGACAAGTACGAAGAAAACCCATCTTCTACTACCATCGATGAAAAACCCATCATCGAACATTCTCATAATTCCATAGACTGGAACCGGTTTCTTGTAAAGAGCGGTTCGAGCCATCGTACCGGAAAATATTATTTACCATTGTTGGAACTATTTGGGACGAGGGTACACGTACGATAGCCCGAGACCGGGTGACTAGGATTATGATAGAGTCGTGAACTACGTTCACTTTCCGTAAAGAATATTTCTACCCTCAACAAGCCTATGGTTACAGGAAATTTCTTCGTAGGATAAAACTATCACCACCTAGGTTCCAGGCTTAGGTACCTAAAGCATACTTAGAAGTTTAGTAGGAAGAAGAATCAATTTGTTTTGGTGTGTCCCCTTTCACCGTCAAGTCCCTCTATTTATAGAACACAAAGCATTGTATTGCTTCCTTGCCAACTTATGCATCGATCCATGGCAACCGTTCCTTGTAGAGGGATGTATTGCTTTGTCCAATTCAAAGCCAAGGCAAAACTGTCCCCATGCAATGGACACGTATATGTCCATTTTAAACACATGGTGCATTTGCCTAATTCAAATGCATGGCAAAGGTGAAGAGATGTGTCTTTACAACAAAAGTGGATATTCAACTGCCATCCAAACTTTGCCAATGCACTACGTGAGGAAAATAATGAAAGTTGGTTAATTCAAAATTAATGGATGGTTAATTTATGATTAACCTAATCAGTCTAATAATTTAACCAATCAAATTTCCAACACAACTTCATAGCACCTATATGATTGACTAGTACTTTAGTAGAGTCTGGAGATGAACAAGAGTGTCATGGACCAATCTATACTTATAAGCATTTCTAGTGAGCAAACAATATGGTTTGAGTTCTCTATGTTTAGGATCCAAAGAGTAACTAAATGTATATGGTCAATACTAGAGAATGAGAAAATATATATTTACCTGAATAGTTTGAGAATAGTGATAAATATTGTGAAACAAAATAGACATAGTGTTGAAAGAAAGGTGAATTTGATGGGGATGGAAGAGTGATACAAGTGGACATTGAATTGTTGGTACAATAATGCAACATGTATATTAGCTTGTTCATATCTTCTAGGGTGAATTCAGGGTGACTCACATTACTTCCTTAACCATTGTAGCTAACCTTTGTTGGTGTTTCACTTTCATTAGAAGTTCCTTGTGAAATTGATCGTACAAACTTGGGAGGTCCAGACTATGAGTTATTTCCTTGTTCTTACTCTTTGTTCTTTCTTTACAGTCACCAACATTCTTCTATGTTGGTTTTGTCCTCTCACAAAACTTATATAACTTGTTTCACTGACCTCGTTCATTACTCTCATTTTCCTTTGTGACATTAGTATGTGATGCCAAAGCCAGAGTGTGTGCTTTCTTTCCACATCCCAGTTCATTTTCTTTCAGTTATTGTTCATGTTGCATCAAGTCATTGCTACATCAACCGTAGTTAGTGATGACTTCAACATCAACCGCTGCTTCTTGACACTTTGTACTCAAGGTTAATGCCCTTGAGAAACTTGATCAGGGAATCAGTCGCCGACTACTGATTATAAGCAACCACAACAGTACAAGATCTTGATTGCCTGAGATGTAGTGACATTCTACTATTAGTCTATATACTAATCTCATAAAATCTTATTGAGCATGTAGTATTGATTGATAGACACAGTACCACACTCCCATCCATGTATCTCATTTTCAGGTTTGTCAATTGATTGGCAATTGACCAGATCTACGTTGGATCTCATCCCAAATGACTTCGCATTCTCATGACTCATTGCAGAATGCTTAGTATCCTTTTGCAGCGAATTCAAGATTCAAGTGACTACTGTAATGTTACAACTATCCTAGATAAGGAAGTTTGGCTAATTTCTAGATGGTAACGTTGTTGGTCGGACTTGCTAGAGTGGTAGCTGGCCTACATCGACCTCTCGGATACCATGAGAATATTCTACATAGGGTTAAATTGTAAGGAAAACCAACACATCAACAGTGAGTTGGTCCGCGCCTTTTACATTAATTAACGAACAATAATTACATATGACTACCACATGTCTTCCATTGGCTACACTTAAACTCAACAGTAAATTAACAAACGATTAATGCAACTAAACGAAACAAAGTCCAACACCTCGATAACATACTATAGAGACATGAAACGTTTCTTTATGAAACGTTCTTCTCCATGCAGTCACTCTTCGGGCCTTCTTTTTTCATCTTCATTGTGTAATCCTTGTGTGATATGGATTAGCTGCACCCAAGCAATTTTATCAGTAGGATATATACTAGTCTTCCAAGTCATAGGGGTGGTTTGGATGCAGGATTGTAGTGAGTGATTTGTGAGAGATTTTAAAACGATTCCTCATTATGCAGGATTTTAAAACAATTCGGCGTTTGGAAACGATGAAGAATTGTATGATTAGTGATTTTAAAAACTCTCATTTGTGGGTTTTAAAAATAGCTGATAACCATCAGCTATTTCACAATCTCTCATTCCTATTTCATAAATTAGAACTTTGCGATTAGGGGAAGAATGGTCTGAATTCGGGTTCCTTGATTTAGCATTTGGGTTCTACGATTTGGGGGTAGGAGAAGTCGAATATAGGTTTGGGAATTTGGGTTAAACGATTAGAAAGGGGTCTGGGATAAATACGATGATTGCTGAGCGATTTATGGGTTTGGGCGACAGCTCTTGGTTTTCACTGTTTGGTTTCATCTTCTCTCCTCCTTCGACTCGTCTCGTTGGTAGAGAGTTGAACTCCCAGACCCCAACTCATCAACTCTACGTTTGTGAACTTTGGTATGAATGAGGGTTAAGTAATATTGGGTTTTGATTTGTTTTGGGTTTGGACTATTGTTGCGATGTTGAATGTTTATGGATTAGAGGAGGAATTCGGCGAGGAGAAGTGAGGAGGAAGCCTGCGATGATTAGTCCAAGAACAAGATGAATGTAGAAGAAGATGGGCACTAAAGTAATTTGGCATTTTAGTTAAAAATTATGTGTTTCATTCCAAACGAGTTATTTCAAACAAATCACACATACAAATTCTTCAGTATTTTAAACGAGAGATTTAGACCAAAATCCTTCATTATTAAAATTCCTAATCCAAATGACCCCATAAAGATTTTTAAGTTGGATGGGTGTTAACTAAGGGTTCGTTTGGAAGTTGCGATTGTTAAATAGATGTATTATTGAGAATGCATTTATAATATTATACATGTATTGTCGAATTTGATGCATTGTAGAATACAACGTTTGGTATGTGTGATTGTGTATGTCGCATCAGCTAAAAGCTGAGACAAAACAATCTCAACTCAACTATCTCAACAATCACAACTAAAAGTTGAGATATAACAATCACTCAAAATGAGTGATAGTTTCTGTCACATCACAGAAACAATCCATATATTGTTTCTGCTAAAAAAACAAAAAAACGATGCATTGTAAACAATACATGCATAATGACAATCTCAACAAAACTATCGCAACTTCCAAACGACCCCTAAAAGATATGGAGTGAGCTTGTGCATGAAACTAGCTGGACTACAACTTTGCACAACTGTATCAGATTGTCATTAGTGATCACGATTAAGCCTCGAAAAAAGTTGAGAACCCTATTACGATAAATTGACAATACCATACACACAAATCACTTATCTAAACTTTACGTCTTTACCCGTAGAGGTGAGAGATGGGTGGAATTATGAGTCTGAGGGAGCAGATCATTGGCCCAAACTTACGTCCACTCAAGAGGTCCGTTTGATTCAGCAAAGAATTATGGAATGGGACAGCTCTGCCCCAAACCCACTTTTACTTTACTTTAGATTGGCCCATAGATAGAGCTGAGAGAGAGAGAGAGACGTCAAATGATGGGCGTGACCTTTTGCTTATAAGATACAGTTTTCTTCCTTTTGGCGCAAATGATAATTAGTAGTTTAGTTTTGGTGTTAATGGCTTCAAGCAGAAGAGCATCGAAAGAAAAGAAACCCACCGCTTTGGACAGTACAAAATACAGTACTCTCTGCTTCAACCAAAAACAAGTTTAGTACAATACTTCACTTGATGGAGTTGATCTCAATACTCTAGTTTTTTATTGCTCTTCTGTTGCTTTCTTCTGTATACATTATACACCCATGCACACGTCTCTATATCTCTCCATCTCTCTCTCTCTCTCTCCGCTTTCATCAGTTTCAGAAGAGAGGGGCCTCATTTTTCTTTAAAAAGACACACCAAACTTTGGCTCTTCCCTTTCAAGTTGGAAATATTTATTATTCTCCTCCTCCTCCAACTCCATCTAATCTAATCTATCCCCTTCTTTCCTTTTCCTTTTCATCGTCACTTATCTCTCTCTCCTCTGGCAAAGTGGCTAAATTTCTGGCGATTTTCTGCAGTAGGAAAACTGTGACAGAGTGAAAAAGAGAGATGGTATGGTAGAGGGGATGGGAAAGAACTTGGTGTGGGTGTGACAGACTTCTGAAACTGATCATGGGAGGAAAAGGAGGGGAATGAGGTAAAAGAAACAGAAAAAACCCATCTCCTTTCCTTCTCAGTCCTCTCTCTGAAAAAATAAAAGCTCTGATTCAATCTCTTCCCCTATTTTTCTGTTCCCCTTGGGATTGGCACTAAAGCCCGTTGTCGCACCAGGAAAAACTGCTGTAAGATAGGAATTCATGGTGGTAGTGGTGGTCTGTACTGACCAGCCAGTAGTAGTACAGTCCTGATTCCTCAATCCCCTTTTCTGGTCACTTCTTTTCAGTTTTCTTTCACTTTTTTTGGTGGTGGAAATTTTCATCCGTTTCTTGATCATGTGGGTTGCTCCATGCGGACTATGATGAATGGAATAGATTCCTCTTCTTCTTGATCCTTTCACCCCAAAAGAAAACCCCTTTTTCAGTCTGTAGAGAAAAAAACCCAGCAGAAATTTTTGAGGAAAAGCAAAACTGAGACGGTCTTGCTCACTTATGGAGTCTACAGAGACTTGAAGCAGAGCAGCAGCCTTGTCCAGTTTCCCTCAAACTTCGTGCCTCTCTCTTTTTCAGCAAGTGACCATCTTTTTTTGTTAGGAAGAAAGAAGCAAGACTTCCTCTGTTTTTGTCTTCTCTGGGATACCTGGTGAGTTCTTCTTCTTCATTTTTGCTCTGTTTCGTATTTTCTGGGATGAATCTAAAGCAAGTTTCCATCCAAGTTTGTTAATTTTTTCCCCTTTCTCCCCCCAATTTTTGGTTTGAAGCAGTAATCGAAAAGCAGAGCAGTAGAAGCAAACAGTTATGCTGGTAAGGCACAGATCCAGAGCAGTAGCTAGGAAGCAAGCTTCAATGGCGACTGATCACCAGACTTCTCAACCTCCACCGACAACCACCCAAAATCAGACAAAACCCATCATCCAATCCCTCCTCGCTTCCCCAAGGTTCAAAGCCTTCACATCCGAATCCGACCAAATCATCAGTCCAACCTCCATTATCGACTCTGTCAAACCCTTCTCTGCTCTACGAAGCCCATTTCAACAACAACCATCCCCCAAATTTTTACCGGAAACCAAACACCAGTGGGAAAAATTGGTGGAGTACTACTCCAAGGGCATCGGGGTCGCACTAATTGCCGACTCCGAGTCCGAGAAGAAACCAAAACCCATCAGCGGGCTTAAACTAAGAGTCCAAATCCCACCTCCCCTGCTTCCAGACTCCTCCTCACCTCCCAAATCTCCGGCGGAATTCGGGATCAGGACAAGGATTAGTAACCCCCAGCTGCCGGATTCTTCCAAGGAATCTCCCCGGGTTGTCACTGAGTGTCTGTCTGCGACGGAGATGGAGCTGTCGGAGGATTACACCTGCGTAATCTCCAGGGGAGCTAATCCGAAGACGACCCATATATTTGATAACTGCGTTGTGGAAAATTACTTCGGGGTTTCAGAGGATTCGGGCTCTGCCGTTCCCGATAACAAAAACTTCCTTAGCATCTGCTATACGTGCAAGAAGAGCCTCGAGCAGAAGGGTGACATCTTCATTTACAGGTTCGTCGTCTATTTTTCAGTGTCTCTCAAAAGTCCGATTACTGCTTTTACTAATTGCTAACCCATTTTTGTTTTTACAGAGGGGAGAAGGCGTTCTGCAGTGGAGAGTGCAGGTACCAGGAGATGGTGTTGGATGGAGGATTGGAGGGTTGAGATATGAATATTGGAGAGAATCAAATCAATCAATTGGCGTTCTGTGTATTGTCGAGGGAGGATTCAATTATGGAAGAAGCATCATCAATGGAGTTTCAATTATTAGAGTGGTTCCGAAATTGGTTGGGTTGTGATGGGTTTTTGTTTTGGGAATATGATAGGGATGTGTCGTTGGATGGATGGATAGATTGGCTTTTTTCTCTTCTTTGGAACGATTTAGCCGTTTTGATTAATGTTAGTTTGACTAATCCTCTCAGTTGCAGATAAAGATAAAAGAGAGGATAGTGATTGTGACAATGATGATGAGTGCAATTTTATGTTGTCAAGTAAATGTGAATGAGATAAACCAAACATTCTGAAAATGTAAGAGAAGAGTAAGAAAATTTGGTAACGTTGTGTGCTTCGTCCACGTTTTCTTCTGACTGGACAAAGAAAATTTTACGGATTGGGTCTCTCTTTTGTATTTGGTATTTATTTAGGGATGAGAATTTTGATCTGACCTGATTTACTCGATTTATTTGGTCTGTTTTGGGGCGGGTCGGACCCGGCTCGTAGGCAGGGTCGGGCGGGCATGAGTATCTCTCGTTGATCTGACCTGCACTAACCCGCCCCATTCTCGACCCGTTCTTGCCTAAATTACATGTTATCTTAGTCAAATTACTTAAGATTTTCCTCTTATTACATTATATTTTAATTATAATAAAGTTGGAAACAAGTGAAAATCTCAATTTTTTCAATAATTTAACTACATTTTATCATATTATGGTTTTTTCTTTGTCTTTGTCTTTTACAGAAAATAATTAATATTTCTAATGTTTTTCGCATCAATTACATACTAGCTTTTACCCGACCCGTTGGTCGGATTAATTTCATTTAATTTGCTATAATTTATGTTAATCAATTGATTCATATATTTAAATGATTCACTCTTTTAAATAACTTATATATAATTTGAAAGTAATTTTTGTGATGATTATTGTTTGAGACATTTCATATAATTAGTTTATAAATACTTTTTTGTACATAAGATCATCATAACATACAAATTTATATATACTGTTCATATTTAAGAAGAGAATTTTCCACTTTTTATTATCCACATAAATAACTTAAGAATGATTTTTTGATGAAATTCAGTATTATTAACATATTAAACTTACCTGGCAAGCACAAAAAATAGGCAGCAAACGCTGAAAACCTATGGAACATGCCAAATTTCTAGCTACTGAAAGCAAGTTTTGGATTATTGTTTGCAACTTTCAAGTTCTTTGACCATTTAACCTTGTTAATTGTTCATAAGGAGAAGTTGTAACACACTTTGGTTGAAATCATAACTAACCAAGACCAAACTTATATATAACAGGATGGTAAAAAAGAATATGGGAAATTCCAAAGAATTAAGCACCCTGCTAAGTCTGACTGCCTAAGAGATTGATAGAGTAGGAAGTGCTAGAAGCACTTTTAATTTTCTGAAATGGTGACATTTATTCAATCTAATATGTTGAAGGCTTTAATTACAAACTAAAGACACCCTTTAAGTTGGGGCCAAAACAGTAGAGCTCGATGGAAATAAGAAAGATTATGATTATATGATTATACATACTGCAAGCTCCCTTCTTTATGGACCAAAATAGTTGCTGTTTTCAGACATTTAAATGAAGCACCTGCAGAAAATTCTCTTGCTCAATCATCTGTATACAACCTTGTTTCTATACGGCTTTCATGGAAAAATCTGTTTACATAATACATGTATATGCCTGTAATCAGTACCATGCTTATCCAGATGGTCAAAGCTTCATTTCGGTTTCCAATCCACTTGAGTCCGTGTTACATCTCTGGTTCTTATTCCCAAGTGATGCAGCACCTTAGTTGTTTGCTGTTGGTCTGCACGATCTCTAATTCACCATGATATCAGAATCCTCATGTAAGCATTGAAAGTCTCCTTCATACTGCTGTAAGCAGGGCGCATCAATGACAGACCTTCCGCTTCGAGTTTGACGAACCCACCGACTGATCAACCACATAAATTCCTAGGGACCATGGCATAACATCTTACAACAAATCGATAGTCGTCTACAAACACTGTAATCCAAAAACTCACAATGGACAAAATGAAACTATATGCAATTAAACAAAAGAGAACAAATCAAATTTAATACCCTAACTCTATAAGAATATAGAGCAACCCAGTAGGTAGAGGTCAAATTTCCATATGAAGAAAAAAGCTTTTGAACAATAAAAGTGAGATTGTGTGAAATAATGAAACCAGAATACGCAACATATAATAACTTCCTCAAACTCAATTGTTTGCGTTAGCCAGGTAACTTGTGAGAACTATGTTTTGCTACCAAACAAACACATTCCCCATGGTTCCAAAACAGACCAAATGTTCTAGAAAAATATCATCGAAAAAAAGAACTCAGTTTATTATTTGTTCTATATTCCATTCAAGTACCAAGAAGGACAAAGAGAAAAGATATTAAAGCGTAAACCAGGTTACCTAACAAACTTGTCCCTTTGACCAAGCATGTACCAGGTCTTTACCCAATCTTACATCTTGGGAGCTGTATACATCACATGCAAGTTAGTAAGAAATAGATTTCGATTAACTCATGACCCAAAATTGTGGATTCTATCCTCCTTTCTTATCCCAATTTCACATCCAAACTTTAAAGTGGTTGATACTATCATGTCTAGTGCCGGCGCAAAGCATATAACCAACAACTTCACTATAAAGCCAAGCACACATTACTTGAGAAAATTTGAGCTGAAAACAAAGCTATTCAGCAAACATATCTACATGACATAAATAACTAACTGCAGGTTTTATCTAAACACAATCCGCCCTAGATAAGTTTGACTCCTATGATCGTGTTTTTGGGATTCCTTACCAAAATGTGCTCGCACTACCATTTCTTCAAAACACCACAGCGAATCGCAGCACTACCAGTCATGCATATTCTCTTTCTAATTTCGACTTCAGTACATGTTTAGAGCAAAATTTTAGTATCAAGGATTCTCCTGTTGGAATAATTAACAGCGAAAGGCTTGTAATTGCATATTCCTAACTAAGTCTTTGAAAATAATTACGTGGACAATGAACGAAGGTGAAAGAACCAAAATCAAAACTTGTGCAGGGAGGAACAAATACCCGGGAATTGGTGGGTACGCATCCAGTCTAAGCGTTCAGCCTCAATTAACGCAAATGCATTCACCATATATTGTTGAAACAATTTACCAGATAATAACAGAGAATTCGACTCCTGGAGACGGGTTTGAAGACGATATGCATAGAAATCACACTGGGTTATCATTTTATCTCCAACACTGATATTACAGGTACTGTGACTATAGCTAATGCAGGGATGCCACCCATCCTCGCCATATGGGAATAAAATTGGATATTGTAATGCCATCAGACTTGGATGGTATACGCTAATCCTTTCCATTTCTGAACCCTTCTGTTGAACAATAATATCTGGAGAAAATGATTGCTCTCCTGTTTCATCTACAATCAATGCTGCAATCTCATTCGCAGAGGGCAAATCATATTCTCTACTATTAATTTCACGCTTAGCCAATAATTTCACGCAAATCATATCTCGCGCAGAACGAAATGTACGTACCAGGATATTATTGTCATCAAATATATGCTGGAGGCCTTCAACAATACACTGGCGCAACGGATTCTTGGCAGGATCAGTGGAGTAAAAGTCCATACGATTCTGCACCTCGTTATCTGAATCGTGAATGTAAAGCTGTGCAAATTTCGGACTATCCCCATCACCAGGAACCAAACATCCTATTCGATGATAAATCTGACAACCGATTGAATATACATAAACTCCACGACCATCATTAATAGAGTGATTGACTTTACCTCCGAGAGAAATAAAGCAAAAAACCCCATTATAGGCTCTGATGTTAGTACGAAAGTGACGCGCTAATGGTGTATCCCCTTCAAGTAGAGTTTTAAGAAATTCGGGCACATCTCTGCGGGGAGGCAATTTCACTTTACCATGTTTGCAACATAAAGGAAATGCAGGCAACACATCATTCCATGTAGATAAAGTACTCTCGAACCGCCACATAACGGCTCCACAATGTTGACACGTACATGAAGGTGGACCAATATCAAAAAATTCAACCAACGGAAGACCTAGTGAAATAGATAAGTAATATTAATAAATTTTTGTCACAGTAATTCATAAATTGAATGAGTTTGAGAAACTGTGAAGCCGATTTAGGCGCGCTACAGTAAACACAATTATTAAAATAAATGTTCTCAAGGCAAGATAGATTGGTATACCGCTCATTTTAAGTAAGAATAAGTCAAATTTCAGGAAACACCAAAGTTTGTTCATAACACACAAATTTGCCGTTGACACATCAACATCTAAAAACAATCCACTATTTGCATAAGGTGGCATGAAGCGTACATCACTAAATTATATGCATGACATAAATGGGTACATTATATGTTCTAAAACCAAAATAGGAAACAAAATATGTTGACCAGAACACAAAAACATATATCCAATGTACAAAAACTAAACCAAAATAGAGATGAACCATTTCATGTATAATAGTGGCCATTAGAATCCACATACTTTGATTGACTTCTGTAGGAAAGAAACTTCGGCCACGTCTCTTTCTATGCAGATGAATACGTCGAAGTAATCGACTTTGCTTTTGTAATAGAAATCTAAACTCCGGCTCCAAAACTATGAACAACACCAAAACACATACGATATTAAAGAAATAAATAAAGATTCAACAATCTAGAATAGCCTAATTTGTAAGACTTGCTACAAAATTTAGCAAACAACAACCTTGGTGTTCAAAAGGCAAGCCCCTCCTATGAACCTTCTGTTTCAAAATATGATGTCTTCTCTTACGGGCGACTTGGGATAGTATTCGCCGAAGTTGAGAGAGTTGGTATTGTAAGGCAGCTTCTTCTGCAGAATTTAAATATAAAACCATCTATTACTCATTGAATAGATGAACTAATTAGAAAAATTAAAACACAGATAACACACCTCTCTCAAATGCTTCTTCCTCTTCAGCAGATAAAACACAGCGTTGGTACTAATCTTCAGGATGAATAAACACTGCTCGACGTTTCCCTAAACAAATGAGATTCAAGGGAAAATATTAATGTCAGTTTGCATTGAAGCAGTTGCGTGCTAAACCATGACACTCACATGGTACAGACGATCGATAAATCTGTGGTTGGGCAGATGGGATGACATTTGCACTATCCAGATTAAATTATCCAATAACCTGATGCAATCTGAAATAGAGGTCGTGGTAAATGATGCACCCGTTCCAGTAAATTTTGCAGATGCCATTCATATAAATTAATTAATTGTTACAACAGAAGTTGAACTCCTCACCATTTATAAGTTTGTGCGAGTTAATGACACATACAACACATCACACAAACATAACAGTCGAAGAAAAATATAACTATATAAGGCATAATTTAAATTGATGAACAAAACACATATAAAAGAATGGCTTCCAAGCTTGGGGATGCAAAGGAAGAGCGAGAAGGACAACAATGTAATGGCCAACACAAATATATGTTTATTTCACGATTTTGAGCTGAGTGATCAAACTTGCAATTACTAAAACTCTTTAAAGCCTTCCCCTGTTCCCATTAGAGCGACCAGCCGAACTTGCAGACCTTATTTTTTGGCCACTCGTCTCTATCAAGACTCAAAAAAGTGTTCGCGTTTCCCCTTTTCCAAGCCGATTCTCTTGGCACCACAATGTCCGATCACCTTCCCCAAGATCTCGTCACCAAAATTCTCGTCCGCCTGCCGCCGCCGAACGTCTCTTTCTTTCCTCTTCTTTCTCTGCGGCCCGGAAAAACTCAGCTCAAAATCGGCAGTCGGCTGCTCTCTGGAAGACGGTCTAAGCGAAGTGGAATTTAAAGTAAGCAGCTTTGTTACTTTCAAGAGAAAGGGAAAAATAAAAAATCCCCTTTTGATCTCTAGAGAATCCAATCAACAGAATGAAGCAAGGAAGTTAAGAGAGAATAAAGGAATGAAGGGAAAGAGTGGAAGGAAATGAAATCGGAAATAAAAAAATACAAATTAATACAAATTAAATGAGAACATGGGCGTGGAAGGAGAAAAAAGTGGGTAGTGGAGAGTTTTTTGGTTCTGAAATCAGGAAAAAAAAAATGAGAACGTGGGCGTGGAAGGAGAAAAAAGTGGGTAGTGGAGAGTTTTTTGGTTCTGAAATCAGGCGGGACTCTTTTTTTTTCCCGCTTAACACTCTGCCACATCAGCTTCCTAAAATCACTCTATGGGCATGAAATTTTGAATGGGGGGTGCAGTTTTACTTTTCAGCTATAAATTATACTGTTGATTCATTGGGTCAACCTGGCCCGACCAGCGCCCCGTGATAAATTACTCGACCTGGATCCGACCTGCCATGGAGCGGGTATGGGTATCGAGATACACGCCCCGAACTTGCCTCATTGCCATTCCTAGATGAGAACTCCTATCTGCTTTAACTAGTCATGGGCCCGGTCAGTTGGTCGGAGTCAGAAGCCAATCACGTAACAACATTATTAAATTGAGTGCGAAATACCCGGGTTTTGATAGTATATGAAACTATAAATTATTCAAATACTTGAAATATTTAATTGATTGGTAGAATACGAGAATCCAAATTATTAAAGTACTTCAACAATTTAAAATGATCAATATCATAATGTTTTTTGACATTGTAACTGACTCGTAGACTAAAACCCTTTAACAAAAATGAAAGACAAACCCGAATCGACTCCGAAAGACATATTTAAATCTTCCTTCTATTTACACCTCATAGTGAGAGATCACAACACATTTTCTTTTTGACTTGTTTGCACTTCTTCCATCATGAGCAACATCATCATCTACACCAATATTAATGTCTTAGTGATATATTTATCTCCATTATCAATTTTCTCTTCTTTCTTCGCTTCCATTTCAACAATTTCTTTCTTGTTTTCCTGCATTTTATTGAGCATAAAAATATGATGGTAAACTATTTACAAATATCAATTATCTTTTTCATTGGAGTGAAATTTATCTCACCCAAGTTATGAACAATATCCAGGATTTATTCTTTCTCCTCATCACTGATATTTGTATCTTTCTCATGAACAATGTATTTCTTCTTCTCAAGATCATCGTCATCTAGCAATGGATCTAGTACATCCGTCATTTGCAGTTGATCCACAAAACAAAAGTTCGCTTCAGTGATTTTGTCCACAACTCGAAGGTAGATCCTGAATAAGTATAATGTTAATAATGACATAAACAACAATAGAAACTGATACTTTTGTGGACTGGTTTCACATCCAGGATAACACCACCCTTCTTAACTTTGACAACTTTGTTTTTGACAAAGTACATATTACATAAAATGTCATTGTTTGATAGTGAATGGGTCAATACATTTAAATTGATACCTACCTCTTTTCCATAATTCATTTTTAAATGATTTAGCGTTCGCACAATTTTGGTTGAAATTTAGTTGTTGAGGTGCTTTCGTGCTTTTCACTGGAAGAGTTGGTCAATCTCAATCACATTTTGACCCATAAAAAAAGATGATAATTAATCCATTTTTTTATTTGAAACTTCAAATTTATAATGCGCAACCAAATACAGTGACTGAATTGTCATGAATTTCACGTTGGCCCAGAATTAATGATTTATGGAATTCTTGGATTTGCCAACATCAAAGTCGCTCCAGATGAGGAGAAGGTTTTCTCGCTTGCAAATTTGACAATCATTTAATTAAATGTCATATTTATTTGCAAATGGTTTGATCAATAATTAAAAATTTATAAAGATGTTTCCTTATCATTTTATGAAAATGAAACAACATATAATGATGTAATGACCAGGATAAGAGGACAGTTACCCGCATTTCCAAAAATGACATTTCATTGGGTAAATATCCTACCAAAGAGATTACTTTGACAACCAATCCCTGCACTCAAATTCTATATTAGATTTGTGATTAGAATCGAATTAATGCATGCTATTTTAAACTGAAAATAAAAAGAATTACATACTCGGGAATTTTAAGTTGGAGCCTCCTTGCTAGTAATTTTTTCTATGATTGTTAGGTGTTAATAAACTCGAATATTGAATAAGCAGACCAACAACATCTGTAGAATGAAATTTATAAAAAGTTAATCAATTTTTTTGGTTGTATACACATTAAATTGAGGTAAATTTGAATTGAGAATAGTAATTAGAACCTAGAGGAAATTTTCTTTGGTTGCACTTATTGTCAATCTCATCTTGTTAGATGAAATAAAACTTGTTAGTTGGTATGGTTGGAATATCATCAAATGTTTCGGCTTGTGTATTTGATTCAAACTTGATGACCAATTTGGTTAAAATTGGCCTATAATCTCTCATTGTCATACTGGTCATACAGTCTTGATAGTATAAACTCTTTGGTCACAAAACAGAGGACGAAAGTTGTTGATTTGCCCTTTGGAAATTTCATCCAGATATCATTATACTGAAGAAAAAAGTAGGAATATGAATAATTTTTCAAAATTTGGATTGTAGAGTTGAATTCACGTAGTTGTTGTTAGTTTATACTTGAGTCAATAACTATCATATCGTGGCAAAGAATAATATGCGGTTTGTGATTGATTGGAATCCACTTCCTCGAAACCTAACATTGAAGAATCCAACTCCTCTTTTAAGTTGTGAGATCGTATATTAGCTTGGATTGCGTATTGACTAACCTCTAATTAAAACAACAGTGAAACAATATATTTTTTTTGTTTCGCAATGGATATCATATTAACTCACAAAATATGTAATAAGCTCAATCTTGATTCATGAGAGTGATTAAAGAAACAAAGATTAGCTCGTTCTAAAATTAGAATATGGAATATATAACCATGGATATTATATTGGTTGTAAAACTTGGAAAGTAAATATTTAAAGATTGAAGAATTGTAGCACTTAAATAAAGTTAAATCTTCTCACAATCATGAATATATTAATTTTTACTACTAATACATAATAACATGTTAGTACGGAGGCAATTGTAATTGGATAGTGAGTAGGAAAAAAGAAAATAAATTTAATAAAACATCAGCACCATTTGAATAAGGACTTTCAAGTGAAAGTAAAAGAGCAGCGATAATGGTCGTCGTCATGAAAGAAAGGATACCTATAATAATTCATAAGCTAACAGATAATCAATTGGAAGAGGATGAATGTGTTGGGTGGGAGTAGTAGGGTGTCTCTAATCGGTGAATTATATGGTAGTTGCGTGAGAGTTAGTTGTTGGGTAGGATTGTGTCTCCCGCCTTCGTTGCACTGTTATCTTTAGCAATTGTACCTACTTAATTGCAAAGTTACGCGTGTAGCGGGATTTTTTTTTTGACAAAAGATAATCTTGTATTAGATCAAAAAACAATAGATAGTTACACCCTGGAATTCAGCCAGGCCTGAAAGTCAAAGAAACGAAGCATTGCCGGATACAAAGAGAGGGCCTTTCTAGCCACCAAGTGGGCTACCCTATTGCTATTCCGGCCTATAAATCGAACACTAAACCCAGGATTACTGGCAAAATACTGCGTCACTTTCTCTAGCACAGCACCCACCCTATTGTCCCTAGTGTCAGCCTGTATGATTTTTTCGATGATCACCTTGGCATCTCCTTCAAACCTCACCCTCGTACGGCCCTGCCCCAGGCACCACAGAATCGCCTCACGGAGGACGAGCACCTCCACTACGAGAGGGTCATCAATGGCTGGGAAATGGACCCCTGCCGCCCACAGGACACCCTGAATCTGAGACATGAGCACCAAGCCCCCTGCCGAGTGTGAACCCTTCCGCGTAGCCCCATCCCAGCAACAAATGATCTCAGACGCATCATCCGGGGCCAAGTGGTGAGCTGTTTGGGCACGGGTTGGAGGAGGTCTATCCCTCGGAAGCCTCATCCATTCCTCATACTGTTGAGTATACTGCCGCATCAACGCAGCGACCCCATACTGTTTACCTTCAAAGACCACCCAGTTACGAGATCTCCAAATGCGACAGAGAATGGCCAGTACTGCCATAAACAACGTAGGCTGATCAATTAAAGCCAACAATTTTTTGAGGAAGAGTGGAAACGTGTGACGGGGTAAACCCTCCCCTAAATGTTCCAGGCCAGCCTCCCCCCAAAGGGCTCGTGCCACCGGACAATCCAGAAACAAGTGTTCCATCGTTTCAGGACTCTCCCAACAGATCGGACAACGCGGATGCACTAGGATATTTCTCTCGATTCGGGCTTCCGTCGTAGGGAGGATCCGGTTAAACACCTGCCAAAACAAACACTTTCAACTTCGGTGGTACATTGGCATTCCAAATTCGCATCCACCCTGCCCGATCCATCCAGCCGACCATCGCTTTCCATTTTCCACGTCTCCGCTCGAGGGAGACAGCCAAGTGGTAAGCCGACTTAACTGAGAATTCACCATCAGCCGTGTCATACCAAATGAGTTTGTCCTCCACATTACCTTTCGGGAGTGGGATGGCTTTTATATTGCGACAAGTAGCAGGGTCAAACCATTGGCACAACTTCATGTCAGACCAACGTCCCTCTCCTGAACAAATCAGCTCAGCGACCGGTGGGTCCCCTCCTGCCGGTAAGACCTGAGGATTATACCCGAGGGGCTCAAACTGATTCTGGGGAACCCATGTAGAGTGAAGCATGGAAGCAGCGCGGCCATTACCAATTTGCCACCGCAATCCCATCTCTAACAACCGCCGTCCAAATAGTATACTCTGCCAACCCCAAGAAGGACGAGAACGGGCCTAAGCATTAAGGAAGTGACCCGTAGGGAAGTACTTCCCCTTATAAACTTGGGCTAAAAGCGACTGAGGCTCACAGAGGATGCGCCACCCAATCTTAGCGAGGAGAGCCTGATTAAAATGCTCAAACCGGCGGAATCCCAACCCCCCATCATGCTTACTTTTACATAGGTCACGCCAGGACATCCAACTCACCTTCGAGGTATTCGTATTCTCCCCCCCACCAAAAACGCGCTAAATGCTTATCCAGAAGGCGGCATAGAGACAACGGCAGCTTGAAGCAGGACATCACATGCAGCGGCAAAGCTAAGGCTACTGATTTTATAAGAGTTTCCTTCGCTGCCCAAGAGAGAGTTTGTTGTTTCCATCCTTGGAGCCGCTCCAATAATTTTCCTTCCAAGTACCGGAATGTTTCCATCTTAGAACGCGCAATAAGGGTCGGAAGCCCCAGGTATTTATCATGGACCCCCACCGCCCCAACCCCCATAATCACCGCCAAGAACTCCTGATCTGGCAGGGCGATATTCTTACTGAAATAAACCGCCGATTTTTTCAAGTTAACTCTTTGCCCGCTAAGTTCCTCGTACTCATTCAGCACCTCCAACAGATTTTCACATTCTTGGAGCGTACCTCGAAGGAATAGGTACGAGTCATCCGCAAAGAATAGGTGCGAGATTCGTGGTGCCCGAGGGGCAACCTTAACTCCCGCCAGCTTCTTCTCTGAGATTGCCTTCCGTAGGAGGGCCGCAAACCCTTCAGTACATAGGACAAACAACATCGGAGAAAGGGGGTCCCCCTGGCGGAGTCCCCTAGATGGAGTAAAATAGCCCGACGGAGTACCATTCATCATGACAGAGAAAGAAGCAGACTTGAGGCACTCCTGAATCCACCCTAACCAGACAGAGTTAAAACCCAACTTGTTCAACACCGTCAGGAGAAATGGCCATTCGACTCTATCATAGGCCTTTTCCATGTCAACCTTCAGAGCCATGTACCCCTTCTTCCCACGTGTTTTGATTTTTAAGTAATGCATCAGCTCATGTCCTAGGAGGATATTCTCCACAATCTGTCTCTCCCGAATAAACGCATTTTGCCCTTCAGAAACAATGCTTGGCAAGACGCAAGACAGCCTCTCTGCCAAAATTTTGGTTATAATTTTGTAGACAAACTGGCATAGACTGATTGGTCTCAGCTGCCTCACTGATTTGACATTCTCAACCTTCGGAATTAATGTGAGCCATGTATGATTGAAACTACGGAGCATCCTTCCCGTTTGAAAAAACGAACAGACTGCTTCAATCACCGATGGTCCCACAATATTCCAGAAGGACTTGAAGAATTTTCCAGTAAACCCATATGAACCCGGAGCTTGTTTTGACCCCATAGCAAACACAGTCTTCCGTACTTCCTCCGGGAGAACTTCAGCCGTAAGTTCTTCATTCATTGCCGGGGTAACACACTGGGCCATAGGTAGAGCAGCAACCCGCTCTCTCATGTTCTGAACCTCAGTTTCAGATGTGAAGAGATGGCGATAGAAGTCAGTAGCAACATTCGCCTTCCCTTTCTCATCCGTAATCCACTCCCCGGCCACATTCTGGAGCCCAGCCACAAAATTCCTTTTGCGTCGAGCCCTAGTTACCGTATGGAAGTACGAGGTATTTTTATCACCTTTTTTGAGCCAGTGCACCCGAGATTTTTGCTGCCAATACTCTTCCTCCACTTCCCATTGCCTATTCAACTCAATCTCAAGATCACGGATCACATCCCAATTGATCGGATGCTCCTGCTTAACCCTTTCAATCTCAGTTTGCAGGGTTCTGATATTACGCAAGGAGTTAGTGGTGCCTGCCCGACTCCAATCAAACAACAAATGACGGAGTTTTTTGAGCCGCTCCCAAAGGCGAAACATTGGAGTGCCCTGAATTTCCTCTTGCCAAACGTAGGTAACCATGGCTCTGACCTCCGGATTATCAGCCCACCGAGCGTCAAATCGGAAAAGGGGCCGGCTATTGCGAACATAGGGCTTATCAGACAAAACGATCGCCCTATGATCCGACCCCTGATCAGTAAAGTGCTTAAGCAAAGTCTCCGGAAACCTGTCCAACCAGGATTGAGAGCACAACGCCCTATCCAGCCTCTCCCGAATACAAGCCACCCCCATCCGCTTGTTTGTCCAAGTGAAAGGGTCCCCTTGGTATCCTGGATCAATGAGACCCAAATTCTGAATAAAATTACGGAGACTCAGGGATTTCATTACGTTCCATTGGTTACCCCCATCCTTCTCACTCTCATGAAGAGTAGTATTGAAGTCACCAATGAGCACAAAGGGCCCCGTGATCCCATTACAAATCTCCTGGAGCTGGGCCAACTGGGTAGATCTTATTGCCGTATGGCAACTGATTACACAAAAACCACCACATAGGAAAAATTTATTTCATTAACTCGAACGCAAATACAAAAATTCGAATGATAAAACACCGAAGCATTTACTTCGGGGGACCAAGCCACAACCAAACCACCAGATTCCTCAACCGCATCAACAAAAAAACAACAAGAAGAAAGAAAACCTAATCCCCGCATACGACGGGAAACAACTCTCCGTCTCGATCGTGTTTCAGAGAAAAACACGAGATCCGGTTTATTTGAATGAACTAAACCGACAGCAGTTTGGAATGTGAGGGATGGTCCAATGCCTCTCACATTCCAGGCCAATAGCCTCATTTATCTGGGTGGGGCCATTCCAGGCTGGCTTCCTCCACCTTTTCAGCTTCATCTTTGTCCTCCACGAACTGTTTCTTTGGAGTTGGGGTCTCTGCCACCTCGCCATCAATGTCCTCTAGATGTCGTTTCTTCCCCCCCCCCCCAACTCTTGAGGCGACATATTTGTCCCATATTCATTGATCACGAGTCCTTTGGAGGGTCCCAACTTTAGTTGAGGGGACGGGCTCCCAACCGGACCAGGATCCTTCATATCTAAACCCTTCTCAAAGGCTTGAACCACTTGGTGCACCCGGTTAGCACGTACCAAGCGCTTTAAGCTCCCTTTCATTTCTGGTTCACGACGTCGAACCTCAAAGGCCAGCTCCTCGTCCTCCGAGGCCGTGTCCACCGACTCCCAAGACTCAGGCATTGGGGATTTCAGGTTCATCCTAGCTTCTTTATTACCTTTGTTAACCAAAGTAGCAAGAGGCTCAGACTATGAACACTTCCCTTTTCCATTCACCACTCTTCGCGAATCAGCCTCCCAGCAGTTGGACTTAGTCAGTCCAATATTATTGTGCAAATCATGAAAACATTCTGGGTCGGGAGCTAGTTGCCTTAACGGCACTGCCTCTATCACCGATTGGTTGGACACCGGCGGGCAAGTCTCCTTCGTCGCCGCCCTCGAATGCACTGGCGGAGGGATGTCACTAACCAGAAATTCCTCTTCCGACACCTCCTCCAAAAGCAGGCGACACCGCCTTGTCATCCCGACGTCACTCATAACCGGCTCCCTGTGGGGATTGGGTTTTTCCACTGGCCGACTGCCCATTTTCTGAGCATTCCTTCCCTGTTTGTCCACCGCCGAGTTATTGGTCCTGTTCGCTCGGCTGGTTCGAGCACGAGGCTCATTAACACCGCCATCTACCTCCATTGGGCTGCCGGCCCTCCCTTTTCGTGCCTTGCCCCGACGTGTGGTTCTTCCCATAACAATTTTTGGGGCTTTAGCAACCGGAATTTTCAGCGGGCTTTTCCTTGGCCGATCACGACTTTCAGTCGTGAGAAAAGGCCTCTCCGAGATACCTATCCATAGAGGGTCACTCTCGCTTGCTCGTGGCCTACTCAGCGTCGGATTGTCCTTCCCCAGCTGACGCATACCGCCGGCCTCATCAGCACTCGCCTCCTTACCCCCATGAGCGGTCACGTTGACCCAGACGGACCTCGGGTTTCTGCGAGGGTGCTGAGCGGACCCATCATCCTCAAAGATTTTCCACCCCATATTTTTCGTGGACATATGCGGTCCAAATCGCTCTTTTCTTGACGGAGGACCAAACCTGCAGCTTTGACGCGCATGCCCTACCCGCCCGCATTTAAAACAAAAACTTGGGAGGTATTCATATTTAAATCGAATCCAGAAGCCACCCGTCTCCTCGTTCCGCGCCATAATTTGGGATCGCAGGGGTTGGGAGAAATCAACCAAGACCTTCACCTTGATGAATTTCTACGCTGTATCCTTGCACAAGAATACTCCAGATTCCAAGACACGACCAATTGAGGAATTCGCTATTTTGCGACCGAACTGGTGGGTACAAAAATCCTCTTGAACATCCCAAAGTTGGACCCTGAACGGGGCAATGGAGAGCTCGTCAAACGTGCGTTGCGAAGTTTCCGGTACCCACGCCCTCAAATGGAGTATCCTGTCCGCAACGATCCAAGGGGTTTGTTGGAGCACCCAATTCCTTGCTGGCTCAGAGGGGAGAGTGAACTCGTAGAGTTCGTGTGCCAATTGACGCACAACAATATGACCCTGACCTTGCCAAGGCCTATTCACCGCATCCCGCAGCTCCGTTGGTGTTAATCGGTCATCAGTGAATAGGCGCCCAATTAGAATTCTAGATTTCCGAACCCGCGTAGCTTGCACTTCTTCCAGCGAGAAGTCCACAACTTGGTCATTAGAAACACGATCCATTGAGGTAACCTGCATAGCCAGCAACGTGGCTTGATCAGTCGCAATGCAATAGGCAAGTCCCCCTAACGACCAAGGGAAATTCGAGAAAGAAAAGCCAATGACGTGCATTGGTGAACCACCCATCCACAGAGTAACATGAATCTCAGCAGAGACAAGAAGCCACCTACCGAAAGATTGTCGCAGCCCTCGCTTCTCTGATCCCCTTAGCTGACCTAGACGCTCTTTAGGCTTGAGAAAGTATAAAGAAGCAACAGGGCAGGGGGGCCAAGTTAAATAACCTGGCGAGAGCTGGCTAATCCCCGGCCGAGACCATCCTAGTTGGAGTGGGTCTCTTGATTTTATTATAAAAAAATAGATTTTACTGGATATTCCTATCTTACGTGCAATACCATTAGGGTTTAGCAGATTTCGAGTAAAGCGCTTCGGTTGGGCGCCGAAGAGTTGGTTGGGAGTCCAACTCCAACTGGGGAAGCTCAGCCGAAACAGCCGCGAATATCCGGTGCGCCGGTAACTGGTCAACGGCGGCGACCTACTCACACCGGAGCGACCGATGCGCCCGTGAAGTGACGTGCCCGACCTCACCCCATCCCGGGGTCTGAGCTCCGACGGGAGGACCCCCTTCCCCATGTCAGGTTCCATCACTTGTGTGGCAAAACCCGAAGAAGGCGGACATTCATTCTCCTCCCCATCTTCCTCACTTGACGAGGGGAGGCTGAAACGCCATGTCTGAGAATCGATCGACCTCGCCCCATTTCGGGATCTGAGTCCGGTCGGATCATGGCTGACTTGATCATGGGTTTTCATCCCATGGCTAGGGTTTTTGTTGAAGTGTAGGGTTAAGCACTCCCATTCATCGCCTTCAATCTCACTAGACGACGTGAGACTAAATCGCCACCCCTTGAGTCTAGACCGCCGACTTTTTTTTGCCGACGGGCCAAACTGCGTAACACCAAGGTCATGCTGAGGACTGCCCCTTTTCCGGCAAGGGCGCACGGCGGAATCTTCCACCTGATCCTTGGGATGCCCGTGCGAATGATGGTAATCAGCATTCCCGCGAGCAGTTTGGATGCCTTGATTGGCTAGCGCAACTTCCAGCAAACAGATTAGTGACCGGCCGATAGCCCTACTGAACGTCCAGAGGAGCTGATGAACCGCCGACCACAAGAGTTTGATGAGAGAGGAGGGAGCTCCTCGTCCCATTTTTTTTTTGTAGCGGGAATGCAATCGCAAGTAATACCATTTTTATTTTGTATTCCTATCCTATTAATTAGTAATTCCACTATTTGTGTGTCATATAAGTTTAGGAATGAACTGATGAGTTAAGCTTTCTAAATTTTTAATTTTTCTTATTCACTTAATTTAGGCTTCAATATTCTTATACGAGAGTTAGAAAAATTATATTCTTTTATGAGTTTTCTTTATATAAGAACCAAACCGGATCACCGATTTCCAGTAGAATCACTAAACCAGTTGCAATAGTAGTTCAGTTCATTTGATTAGACAGTTAGAGATGGACCGAACGGTTTTTAATGGTTAGACATAAAACCAAATGATCAACTCTGGTTTAACTAATCCACTAGTTTGCTATTTTAACATCACAAAATTAATGAAAAAGTATGTTAACGTAAGCTAATTGACTTGAATTTAATTAAAAAATTATCATTTTCTTAGAGATCGGCAACGGGCTGGGATTGGATACCTGTCCCGTTTGAAACGGATACCAAATCCCATTTGGAGAGGAAATTTCATCCCATGACCCAAACCCGTAAGGGTTAACGGGTACTCATTACCCGTATGAGACAGATAACTAGGGGCGGAGGGCGAAGGTTAGATGGTGGGTCCTGGGACCCACCCTGACTCGGGAATAAAAATGGTAAATTAGGTATAATAGTTAATCGGGTATGAAAACTATTAAGTATTTTTATGAGAATGGTTGACCTTTCAAATATTTGATGTATGATTTATAAGTTGTGTATTGACATATTCAATATTTTTATAATGAATTATGTACAAATGAAAATTTAACGCACTTCTTCTAATTGAGTATGGTTGACCGAGAGATCATGTGTTCGAATCTTGGCGACCTCATTTGTTAAGCACATGATATTCAGGTTGGCGAAAATTTAAGCATGTATAAGTTGGTTTTCTTTAGCAGGGAAGTGTTAGTAAATACTAAATAGCAATTAATAAATATTTCACAATAACTCGAATTATTGATACTATACGGTCTTGACGAAGAACACCATTCAAAAGCAAATGTCTAACTAAATCATTAATAATTGGTTTATACATATAGGATGATATCTTGATAGTTTCGACATATATTTAATTTACCAAGTTTTTATATATACAAAATTATATCATGAATTTTTTTAGTAGAAATATCATGAATTATTTAAAACTATCGTATGTATATTTTTCTAAATGGACCCACCCTCGAAAAAATCCTGGCTACGCCCCTGCGGATAACGAGTACCCGCCGGTAACCCCTTATTTTCTGATGTTGTCCAATTGATAAACATTTTCCATGTTTGAAGACCTTTTGCCATTTCTTGAAGATTATGGTTTCAATTTTGAATGTTTATCCATTATTTGATATCCTATCTGTAATGAAAATGTTGTCACTATTTGGGGAGTTGGATTAGGTGCTAACTCCTAATGGGGTTAGCACCATACTAACTAAATGACAATTTAGTAAATATACCACCAAACCCTAATATAAATACCAATTTTTTCCCCAGCCGCACACCCCTTCTTCCCCAGCCGTCCATCCCTCTCACTCTCTCTCTCCCTCTAAAAAATTCAGAGCCCCTTCATCGATTCTCCTTCCGGTCGGCTTTCTGATCTCCGACGATTCTCCTTCCGGTCGACTACGGCTTCATTGATCTTAGCCGTGCCGGCCTCAGCCTCCCCGGTAACGGACTCACCATCGTCCGCCTCGCCATCGCCTTCAACCGCCTCGACATCGCCAACCGCCTCGCCATCGCCTTCAACCGCCATCGCCTGCAGCCCCGTCGCCATCACCGGCAGTGATTCGATAAAACCAGATCTGGGAAGAGGTTGCCGTTAGATGGAGAGAAACGAACATGCGGCGCCCTTACTTCCGCCGCCCTTGCCTGCGTTGGCTTCCCACCACTACTGTCGTCAATCGCTCACGGATAGCATGCCGGAAAAATAGAACTTTTTGTTAGATCTATATTATTATTTGATTAGTAGTCATTTTGGGTTTGTAGTGATTGTGGAGTAGTGATTTTCATATGTATTAGCAGTTGAGCAGTCATATTTGTACGATAGTAGTGTTTTTTCTTTGATGTGTAGTTATTCCAGTAGTTATTTACTCCTACCTAATTGTATTAGTAGTGATTATGTTATCATTACTTTCTAAAGTTCACCCATCATGAGTAACTTAAAATTTCTAAATCACTACTAATTACAATTAAATCACTACGAGAACAAATAAAATTGCTAATACAACCACCAAAATCACTACCAATGAATGTAGCAGTAGTGTACGGTACTATTTTTCAGGCCTACTACTAAAAGGAAGATAAAATATTTTAAAATTTAATTTATTAATTAAATTAATTTTTTGATATATCGAATATGCCCCTCCTTATTCTCCAGCATCATATTTTAATTAAAAATAATAAACAGTTATTATAGTGGTTAGTACTGTATTAACTCCAATGAAATTAGCACTCTAACCAGTCCCACTATTTGATTGTTAAATACGCTTCGTTTAACCATTGTGGGTTCTAGATGGTATCATGTATTTGCAATTGATTTCAAAGGTCATGTGGTTTCAGTTTACTGTCACCATTTGTTTGTTACGGCAGCTTCCTAATTACTTGCTTGAAATTAGATAGCCAAGGGGAGAAATTAACATTGTCACCCAGTGGCACTTTGGTTGCAATTACAAAATCTCTTGATGTATATTATTGTTAGATACACATGGAAGGGTAGTACGGGTACCCATAATATCCAAACGGGTATTAACGGGTACCCATAATATCCAAACGGGTATTAACGGGTAATCCGTGAGTATTCACTGTAGAATTTCTTAATCTCAAATCTCATCCCGTAAAAAAACACGGGTATTTGGGTATCCGTAGGCCCTAAAAAAAGGAACGATTATGGGTATTCCCAAATACTCATTCCCGTTGTCCACCCCTTGATTTTCTTTTGCTAAATAGTTTGAATGTTTTTTTAGATTTTTTTTGTGAGATTTTGTTAGAGCTTTTGTGGTGATAGATGATATGAATTTGCAATTTTTTATGAGTAATGAAAAAAAAAAGGTTCTAAATTAGTGTATCGTATATTTCTTTTATATTATAGCACGAATGTTTCTGTCAACGGTTAACCAACGATTCTATATCAACTAACCATTGAAGTATGAATCAATAACTTTTCCGGTTAACCATCCGATCTGATTCTGAAAACACTGTGTTACTTGCACCTTAACTTTGCAAGTGTCTCGTTTAATGGACTAATAGGGTTGGGCGTGTGTATATAACAGTGTACATTGCATAGACATGGTGAATTATAGCCCATATGCAGGTAGCATAATTATTAGTCAGATTATCCCATATAAATCAAAATCGTTGCTTGCTCTAAGGCCTATAAGAATTAAAAAGAAAATTACCAAAGGACCCCTCCGGAAAAGTGAAATTGAAGGGGACTCGAGGATAACCTCCTTTTGTGTATTGTTTGAAGTATTAGTATTTTGGGAGGCAAATTAATTTGTATAATAACATTAAAATTATAAGTTCCGTATATATCATAAAGGAATTTATCTTTTTATGATTTGATATAAGTTTAGTTTGTACATTACATAAAGGATTAATATATTTGTATGACATGATCTTTGATCATAATAAACATCCTGACCAATCTTTTCGATCTATAACATTCTGACTTAAACTATACATCAAAGTAACGACACTGGCCAAACCCGATGTTTGACCGTTATCTTGGACGGTCAACATGCGTTGACTAACGGTCAACACGCCACGTCACTGCCAAGTCATCAACTTTCACTTAAAAAATTTATAATTTCCACCTATTATCATTTTTCTTTTTCATTTTTTTTAAAAAAAGCAATTTCATTTTCGGGTATATCTCCCACAAGACCCTGCCCCTACCTCATTCATCCCACCACTTCGTCTCCTCTCCTCTCTTCCCCCATCGCGTCGGCCGCCAATGAAATTGAAGAGAACGCCAGAAAAACTCAGTGTTGCCGCCGCCGTCAAAGGTTTGACCACCCACCTCAACGAGACCGCCGATTACCAGTCGTAGCGGCTGATAGTCCGATTCAAGTCACATCAACACACCTTCATATGACTCTCCTCGCCGCCGGAAACCGCGACTTGCTCTTCCGATCCAACACATAGCCTAAATCAGCAATACGAAATCGATAACCCGGACAAAAAGGAAGATCCCTGCTTTAGTTGTGATCTGGGTTGTTATTGGCTTGCTTTTGGCCTGGGGAGAGTTGTGCATTTTATGTTCTCTTTGGGTACTATTTTGCTGTGTCGTGGCTTTGGCTTTCTATTTTGTTGTTTTGTTTTCGTGGTTTTGCTCGACAAGTATCACTACATAAAAAATCCTTTGTAGCGAAATTTTTATTACGACAATTTTCGAAATTTTTATTACGACAATTTTGAAAATTGTCGTTCAAATGCGAGAGATAAATAGTTGTGTCGTCACTTATTTGAAATGTCGATAAAACATATTTTAAAGCGACATATGTTGCAATATTTTTTTGTAAATGTCGAAACAAGATGAGTGTATTACATCATTTATGAAAAATATCATAATACATATATTTTCTAGCGACATAAGTAATGACAATAATAGAAAATGTTGGTTAATCAACAAGCTAGATGAGGATACAACGTCATATACAAAATATGTTGGAACAACGAGTAAATAAAATCCTACTAACGACATTTTTATCCCGACAATTGTGAAAAATGTTGGTCTAGTGTGGAGACTAAATAATTATGTCATCATTTATACAAAATGTCGAAAAAATCTATTTTATAACGACATATATTATAATAGTTTTTCTAAATGTCGGTTAATCATCGAATTGGATGAATGTATGGCGTCATTCATAAAAAACGTCAGAATACCTATATTTTACCGCGACATAAGTTACGATTATTTTGACAAATGTTGGTTAATTCGCAAACTAGATGAGTGTGTTGCGTCATTTACAAAAAAATGTCAAAATAACCATATTGCATAGAGACGTATATTGTGATAGTTTCGATAAATGTCGTTTAATATACAAGTTAGACTAGTGTTTTCCGACATTTATGAAACATGTAGGAGTATTTACAATTTAAATACGGTCACTTTTGCAGTAAATCCGGAAGTTTGAAAAAACCATGTGGTCAATTAATTAAGAACAGTACAGTAGTGATCGAGTATATTATAAAGCCGCTGGTCATTGATGGTGATTTTTCTGTACGTTTCGATATCCAAATTAATCCTTACTATGATTAATTCCATCAGCATTTAATTTAATTTATTTTCTTTTATCCTTATCCCCTATGCGCCGCGGGAAAACTTCCCACCGAGCGCGCGGAAAGTTCATTTGCTGCCGCGGAGAGGCCTCTTCCTTTATCGACCGCTCCGCTCTAGATTAGAAACGAAGACGACCTAGTCTGCAGCTTCCTTCTTTGCCTCTTCAAGCCCGTACTCCTTGGATCCTACCTTCCATCTGCACTTTTTAATCCTTCTCGGTCTCAATTTTGTCCCTCAAATTTTCAAGTCATTTCGCCCTTTCTGTTGTTCGGCTGCTCTTGTTGGTGAGGTGGGAGAAGCTCATCGCTGGCCACTGCTGGGAGAAGCTCTCCACTCGACCATCACTGGGAGAAGCTCGTCGCTCGGCCACCTCCAGCTGTGTCTGAATCTCACTGCTTCTTTCCTATGCTCTGTAAGTCCTCTCCTTCTTGTCCGACCACTGCCAATAACCAATATTATTAGTTTCGTTAAACAATTGAGTTACAATAGGAATTGTAGAAGGGATGCTTGACTTGTAGTTGAGTTGCAGATTACATTCCCACAGGCCAAGTCGCATATGCTCTGCCTCTCGTTGTTTCTTGATCTTCTAATACTTTGGCTGGCACCTTTTTACGCCTATGTGGAAGGAACCTATGCCATATGTATTTGATGACTCGGTATTTGCACATGTTTTCCCTTTTATTTCTTGATTGTTTGAGCTTGAATTATCGTGTCTTTGGCCTATTTTACGCTAGGTTGTGTTCCTTTGTCATATTTCAGGTCCTAGCACATAAAGTGAAGCATAGGCGCAAGTTTCAAGTCAATTAGAGATCAATTGACGATTTGGGAGAAGAAACTCGGGCATGAACTGAAGAAGAATGGATTTCTACCTCACTTTATGGACAAAGAATCATGCAAGCTTTTCATGAAAAGAAAGAGGACGGGACTACGAGCGTCTGGGATCAAACGGCGACTGATTCGGAGTCCGGACGAGGGAGAAACGAAGCATTAAACAGAGGCTGAGCAAGCCACACGGGCATCCTGGAACTCCACACGGCCGTGTGGGTCGTGGCCGTGTGGAAATCACCGAGCCTTCACACGGGCAGCTGGGAAAGCCACACGGCCGTGTGGCCTGGCCGCGTGATCGGGAATTCCTGTTTAAAAACCGATTTTCAGCAAATGGAAAGGAGAGAGTTGGGTTTTTGGTTCCCAAACACCCAAGGGACGAACCCTAGGGAGAGAGAACGACTTGGGAACATTCTTGGAGCTATTTTGGAGGATTTCTTCGCCATTGGAGCTCGGGAATCAAGCTTGGAGATGGAGATTGAAGATCTAGATCAGATTTCTGCAGTCTCTCTCTTCTCTATGGAGTAACTTCCCTTCACTTAGGTTTTGAGGAACCCTAGTTCCATGTGTTAGGATCTTTCTTGTATGAAGTTTTGGATGCTATATTGTTTGATTATAATCGATTGAGGCATGATTTATTGAGTCAATTGAATCTTGATCAAATTCTCTTGATTTCTGCTTTAACCTATGATAGATAGAATCTGATTAGGTTAAGAGAGCTTCCTTGATTGATAGTGGTGAATTGGTTGTGCGAGAGTCAATCAATTCAATACTTTGTACTAGAATTCATTCCAGTAGTGGAGTTCTGTGTTCATAGCCTCAGCTTTCTATCCTGGTGAAGACTAGCCGTCTGCCGGGTAGTTGGACTGAGAAGGCTTGGTCAGCTTAAGAGATTCCAAGCTAATTTAGGATCTTCCGCAGTTTAATCAACAGTAGATCAACCAATGGTAATTGCAACTTGGACCTAATTGAGGAGCTAGGGGGAATCATACCTAAGTGAGTTCCCAACTTGTAATTAGTAGAGTAGTCAGTAGAGTAGTTTATAAATCAATCCTTAATCTAGTTTGCTAGATAATGAACTGAAGCTGAGTAATAGTAACTCTAGAGACCCGTGGATTCGATATTTATTACTTTTGCCACTATACTGCAATCCCTTTCATTGGTTACACTTGGCCATTGTTAGGTGTTGTGTTTTAGCGTGTCAAGTTTTTGTGTGTTTTGGCGCCGTTGCCGGGGACTCCGAATCAGTTGCCGTTTGATCCCAGACGCTCGTAGTCTCGTCCCCTTTCTTTTCAGGACAAGATTGCATGATTCTTTGTCCATAAAGTGAGGTAGAAATCCATTCTTCTTCAGGTCATGCCCGAGTTTCTTCTCCCGAATCGTCAATTGATCTCTGATTGACTTGAAACTTGCGCCTATGCTTCACTTTATGTGCTAGGACTTGAAACTTGTAGCCTTCTTCTTCCTCCTCCTCTTCTAGTATGGTAGCAGGAGGGTGATATGGAGCAGGTTGTGCACAAGATCGCTCAAGATCATCGACGCTCTTCTTAAGGCTCAGGAGGATCTCCTCTGTTTCACGATAGGCCTGGATACAATGATGCATCCTGGAGCATGATCTCTCACTGTCTCGAGCAAACTACTCCATGAGAAGCCTCAATTCATAGTTTGGATCTGGCTGTGGAGTGTAGAATGGCTCTGCAGAATGGCCCGTGAAGGCCGCCATGGGTAACTCCAACTCCGATGACCCTTCTGGTTGTGGGAGAAATTCTTCTTGATAAGGAGGTTGTTCTTGATATGCCCAGGGGTCTGATTGTTCTCCGTAGTAAGAGGGTTCGTACTGGAACTCGAATGCATAGTCTTCTCCTCCTTGATTGCTCCAGGGAGTCTCGGGGTAATACCACTCGGATGGTGGTGGATACCCCCAATGATTGGAGAAGCCATGATGATCCATGATTCAGATCTGCCCCAACAAAAACAAAAACACCCAAGTGAAAAGAAAAACGCTAAAATAAAAAACTTCTGCCTTTCCTAATAATCTAGAAAGTCCCCGGCAACGGCGCCAAAAACTTGACACGTTAAAACACAACACCTAACAATGGCCAAGTGTAACCAATGAAAGGGACTGCAGTATAGTGGCACAAGTAATAAATATTGAATCCACGGGTCTCTAGAGTTACTATTACTCAGCTTCAGTTCATTATCTAGCAAACTAGATTAAGGATTGATTTATAAACTACTCTAGTGACTACTCTACTAATTACAAGTTGGGAACTCACTTAGGTATGATTCCCCTTAGCTCCTCAATTAGGTCCAAGTTGCAATTACCTTTGGTTGATCTACTGTTGATTAAACTGCGGAAGATCCTAAATTAGCTTGGAATCTCTTAAGCTGACCAAGCCTTCTCAGTCCAACTACCCGGCAGACGGCTAGTCTTCACCAGGATAGAAAGCCGAGGCCATGAAAACAGAACTCCACTACTGGAATGAATTCCAGTACAAAGTAGTGAATTGATTGACTCTCGCACAACCAATTCACCACTATCAATCAAGGAAGCTCTCTTAACCTAATCAGATTCTATCTATCATAGGTTAAAGCAGAAATCAAGAGAATTTGATCAAGATTCAATTGACTCAATAAATCATGCCTCAATCGATTATAATCAAACAATATAGCATCCAAAACTTCATACCAGAAAGATCCTAACACATGGAACTAGGGTTCCTCAAAACCTAAGTGAAGGGAAGTTACTCCATAGAGAAGAGAGAGACTGCAGAAATCTGATCTAGATCTTCAATCTCCAAGCTTGATTCCCGAGCTCCAATGGGGAAGAAATCGTCCAAAATAGCTCCAAGAATGTTCCCAAGTCGCTCTCTCTCCCTAGGGTTCGTCCCTTGGGTGTTTGGGAACCAAAACCCCAACTCTCTCCTTTCCTTTTGCTGAAAATCGGGTTTTAAACAGGAATTCCTGATCACGCGGCCAGGCCACACGGCCGTGTGGCTTTCCCAGCTGCCCGTGTGAAGGCTCGGTGATTTCCACACGGCCACGACCCACACGGCCGTGTGGAGTTCCAGGATGCCCGTGTGGCTTGCTCAGCCTCTGTTTAATGCTTCGTTTTTCCCTCGTCCGGACTCCGAATAAGTCGCCATTTGATCCCAGACGCTCGTAGTCTCGTCCTCTTTCTTTTCATGACAATCTTGCATGATTCTTTTCCCATAAAGTGAGGTATAAATCCATTCTTCTTCAGGTCATGCCCGAGTTTCTTCTCCCGAATCGCCAATTGATCTCTGATTGACTTGAAACTTGCGCCTATGCTTCACTTTATGTGTTAGGACCTGAAATATGACAAAGGAACACAACCTAGCGTAAAATAGGCCAAAGACACGATAATTCAAGCTCAAACAATCAAGAAACAAAGGGGAAAACATGTGCAAATACCAAGGTTCTAAAAAGCGCTAGGCGTAAGGCAGGCGCTCGGCTCCTGACTTGCGCCTTGCCTGATTAGGCGTAGCCTAGGCGCGCCTAGGCGTTCAGAGCATAAATGGAAAAAGTTCTCAAATTTTTCATGTTTTCTGGAATAATTCATATAATCCAAGTGCATATAAAATTAGCAATGCCTATTTCTTAATAGTAAACACTTAACATAACAAATAACAAGCAAATAATGACCACTTCCTAGAATCACAAGTTCATAAAATGTCGAAATACTAAACAATAATCAATAAGTTCATAGGAAAATGTTCATTCTTCATCATCCAAGTAGGTCCGTCCAGCCACCACTTCATCTTCATCATCCTCAAAAGCAATCTCCTCACCATCCTCCTCCCCTTCCTCCTCTTCAGACTCTAATTCTTCATCATGGAGCTCTCTCACTCGTGCACTCCTGCGAAGCTCACTCTGTTCACCCCCCATTGCATCTGTAACAGTACTCAAGGGTGCACAATATGATTCCTCATCCTCATCTACGAATACATACATAGCATGGTCATCCCCTTCCCGTGTTTCTGATTTTCTAGAGCAAGAGGCAATTTTCTGATTTTCTAGGACAAACGAAGAGTATTGGGTTTAACAGTCTAAGCTCGCCCAGGAACGCCCAGGCACGCCTTCTCTCCACTAGGCGCAAACTAAGCGCTATTCTTACCTACTAAGCGCTACCAGCGCCTTTTGTAATGCCTTTGGCCAAGTCAAGGCGATCCTCCACCGCCTAGCGCCTAATTTAGCCTAGGCGTGCGCCTAGGCGCGCCTTCTTGAACCCTGGCAAATACCGAGTCATCAGTATTTAACTATTTATTGTCTAGCAACTTCATTTGTTGAGAATTGCAGCAGAAATAAAACCAAGCGGCTTCTGTAATTCCTATTTCCTATCTATATCCAATATCTATCAAAACACAACCAAAGATATCTATACAACTAGCTAAGGGACAAACAATCATGGAGTACAAATAAGCCTCACTAGAGGCGTGTATCAGTAGAGTGAAAAGAGAGGAAGATAGCTAGCAAGAAAGAGCAGCAGCTCTTTGAGTATGCAAAGGAAAAAATTGCCCAAGTGTGTGAGATTAAAAAATAATATTAGAGTGGAAGTTTCCTAATTTCTTATAAATATGTAGTATGGATAAGTGACTAATTCTAACCGGGCATAACTATAAATCATTGACTGATGGGGCCATGTTTATTTGTTAATTGTTACCGTAAATCACCACCAGTTGGATGAGTTCATCTTCTTTTTGGCTTTGAAACAATAAATTTGAGTTCATTAGCCGAGTTCATTATAAGGTGCGTGCAAGAAAATGATTATTGATCTCTCAATATAACAACTTCAGCCTCCCTATTGGCAATTTCCAGTAAGTTCTTTCGTTTTTGTTTCGCACACCTAATTGCGCGCTTGTCAAGAGGCCAACACTCGCCGAGCGCCTAACGTTTTCTTTAACCTTTCTCTGCATTGATCCTAAACTAAGAGGCATGTGAGACTTTAAGTTCAATGCTCACAGTATGATTTTTTAGTTGAATGATTGGAACTTAGTACATAATCCGATAGATTGTTTGTTGGGATTTGAACTGGCTTTGACTGCTCACCATATTATGATAATTTGATGGACTTTATGTTAATTAAATGTTTTTAACTGCTGATCATGCAAGCTGGTAGAAGAAACTAATTATCACTTGAATTTGCAATCTGAAAATATGGGACGACACCCATTGTATGGGCATGTATGCGGTTGATTTTGCTTGTTTTGGCTTCTCAGTCTATAACTGATGGTATCTTGGGATTGTGGGATCCTAGTTAGGCTGACCGTTTATGTTCTTTACTCCAAATTTCAGCTATAAAGCAAGATGCATAGTCTAGTTAGTCTACTACATATATGCATCCACTAAAGTCGATTTGAGCACGTTAGAATGAGAATCTAGGTATGCAAGGCCATTGTTTAGTAGCAGTACACTTGAAATGTTTACGATATTCAACTAAACAACTGCGTTGTTCATCCCATTTTTATCTTGTATAAGTGGTTTTTCTGTTATTTGACCATTACAGGTGAATGTATGTCCTGGTCTTATGAACAGCTGAATCAGGCTCTAACTCCTGAGGTATATCGATTGTTATGTTTCTAATGTTTTATGTAAGTTTGAAGAGGCTTAGAGGAAAAATTCAGGTGACTTGGAAGTTTATTGGAGTGATGTGCTGTGGCTAAGTATGTAAGCATTATTTTGCACGGTACCTATGTTGCTGTATAGTGGAAGTCTACTTTTGCATATGCTTGTTGCCTTTTCACGTTTTCTCATTTCTTTTCCTTCTATCTAAATCAATGCCTTGGACAATTTCTCTGCTCGGTGGCTGTGGCATACAGGGTTGTAATGGAATTTTTTTAGCACTGTAGAACACTTGTTCAACTTTTATAAGATTTTGGCTAGGACAACAACATTCTATTTCAACTTTTCCAGCTCTCAGGAAAGAAATGCAATGAGGCAGTTCACTTCCTTCCTTTCTATGGTTTATTTATCCTTTTCTCATAATATCACAATGTTTTTATCTGTGGAGGTTATTTGTGAGCTTCTCATCTTTTGATTTGTGTGGAGTGGAGGAGATTTTCCTTTGGTCGGCAGAATATATAGTTTCATTTCCATGGATCTTGTTGTTTCTTTACCTTCCCTCAGAACAATTGTGTTGCTGTTGTTGCAGTCCGTTTTGTTGGGGCTTTTCCATTCAAAGTATTAGAGCTGACATCGAGCATTTTGAGAAAATTTCCTACGTTGGCAATCAATCTACTTCACTATTCCATCTCAATCTTTCACACAACCATCTCGTGAGTCTCCAGGTAAGACTCTCTTCCTAGTCTTTTTTGTTTTGTTTTTTCTTGTAAATACATGAGAACCAGCTCCAAGGGAACATTCCAATCTCTTACATCAACGGTCTCTTCCTAGTCCTCCATTGTAATATTTGTTGAGTAGCTTTTGAGACTGTTATACATGATTTTTTCTGGCTTGTAGATTTGGTTCAAGTGAATGGATAAAAGTTGGATATATGAGTCCGATAGAATGAGCCAGAAGTTTTTGGATGGACTACCTAGTTTTATCGAGTTTGCAAAAAGATCAAAATCATCTGGGACATTATCTTGCCCTTGTCGAAGATGTGTTAATTGCTATCGACATGCACAAAACACAGTGGTCACACATGTATTAGAGAATGGCTTTTCTCCAGGATATATACATTGGTCTTTCCATGGAGAATCGATTTTAGGTACTCGGGATTCAGATCATTCTTATGATGTTGCAAGTGATCAAAGACAAGCTAATGTAGAAGGGCAACGAAACAATGTGCGGCAGTTTTTCGAAGATATGGCAACTGGGTATGGTCAAGTGGGAGAATGAGAATCTAAAGCGCAGAGTAATGTTGATTACTCCTTCGCTAGTGATCATGACATGCAGCCACCTACGGAAACTTCGAATGAAGAAACAACAAAGTTCTGTGATTTACTAGAGCAGACATATGAGGATATTTTCAGCGGATGTCGGAAACATAGTAAGCTCTCTTTTATTCTTGAGTTATTCCATATAAAGAATTTACATGGATGGAGTAATCAGTCATTCAAAGACCTTTTGAGTTTATTAAGGGAAACATTGCCAGAAGGAGATAAATTGCCGGGGTCAACTTATGAAGTTAAAAAACTAATCAATTCATTAGGCCTTGGATACATGATGATTGATGTTTGTCCAAACAATTGTATGTTGTTTTTGAAGACAAACATAGATAAGCAGAAATGTACCCAATGTGATGCCTACAGATATGAGGACGATGAAATAAGAGGTTCATGTAGTTCTACCAAGAAGAAGAATCAATTAGGGAAGAACGTATTGCGCTGGTTTCCTTTGATTCCAAGGTTGCAAAGGCTATTTATGTGTCCTAAAACAGCTTCTTATATGCGATGGCACTTCGATGAACGTAAAGATGATGGGTACATAAGACACCCTGCTGATGGTCGTGCTTGGAAAGATTTTGATGCTAGATACAATGATTTTGCAATGGAACCCCGCAATCTTCGGTTGGGTTTAGCTAGTGATGGATTCAACCCTTTCAGGAGTCTTTCTAGCGCTCATATCACATGGCCTGTCGTCCTAACTATCTACAACTGGCCGCCTTGGCTATGCATGAAGAAATCTTCATTTATTATGTCCCTGCTTATACCTGGACCTAAATCTCCTAGGGATAAGATTGATGTGCTCTTAGAACCATTGGTTGATGAGCTAAGTGATTTATGGATAAAAGGGATTGACACATATGATGCCCACCCTAAAACCAAGTTCAAGTTGCATGCATCTTTGCTATGGACAATAAGTGATTTTCCAGGTTATGGCATGTTGTCGGGTTGGAATACAAAAAGTATATTTGGCTGCCCTTGTTGTGGTGTAGATACTTGGTGTAAACGGTTGAAGAAAGGTCAAATTTTTTGCTTTATGGGGCATCGTCGTTGTTTGGCTTCTGATCACCCATTCAGACGAGATAAGGACAGGTTTGATGGAACGGAGGAATGTAGAACAACTCCGGTTCGAATGACTGGTACTCATGTTCTGGAATTGCTTAATTCTCATTCCTTGACCATACAAGCAAATGGTGAGCCTATAGAGGATGAAAACATTGAGAAGGCTTGTAAGAAAAAGAGCATATTCTTTCGTTTGCCATATTGGGAGTACAATTTGGTGAGGCATAATCTTGATTTGATGCACATAGAGAAAAATGTTTGCGATAACATACTGAACACGATAATGAATGTCCAAGGGAAAACGAAAGACAATTTGAAAGCCCGTGAAGATTTGGAATTGATGGGTATAAGAAAGGGTCTTCATCTTATTAAGCAAGGTAATGGAAAAGATAAGATGCCCCCGCTTATTATGCGTTGTGCAAAACAAAGAAAGAGCAAATGCTTGCTACTTTGAAAATGGTGAAAGTACCTGATAGTTATTCGTCGAACATATCTAGTTGTGTAAAGACGGATGCTAAAAGCATAATGGGCCTCAAAAGTCATAATTGTCACATCTTACTACACGATCTACTTCCTGTAGCGGTGAGGGACTGCTTGCCTGACAAGGTGAGTAGGGTTATTATCGATTTGAGCACTTACTTATGAGAGATATGCTCAAAAGTTCTTGAAGTAAGCCGGTTGGATGTGCTAGTAGCAGAAATCGGAGAAATATTGGCACGGATGGAGATTATATTTCCACCATCATTTTTCACTATCATGGTACATCTGGTCTGTCATTTAGCTGAGGAGGTAAAACTGGTTGGGCCGATTCATTATCGATGGATGTACCCTATTGAGAGGTATGTGTTTCTTTTAATCATAGAAGGTGAATCATGTTATGGTTGAAGAAACAGTATCATAATTCAAAACTTCCTCTTAGCAGCTCTGAGTTCATAACTAACGTCATAATAAAAGGGCGTCTAATTCTTAGTTTCCAACCATACAAGTATATTGCTTGCCTTGAAGGTTGCCTAATAATAGAGATAAGGATCTATTATGCTCGTACAATTGAAAGTACTATACTTACAACAGGTTGTCAGAACTAACAGCATTCGGATGCCTTTATGGTTTCTAATCTATTGATATTGTATGCTCTTTCACTGTAGTTTTCTGCTCTTTACTAGTTGGGAGAGCTTATTAATCTTTTTATTGTTAATTCAATCAACATAAATGGATATGACATGAGCTCTACATAACTTACCAAATAATATAAGTAAACATGTGAATTCCTAAAGCTGAATTTGCTTCATGATGTTGTTATTCAACTCTTGCTAAGATTATATCCATTGTTCCCTTTAAATTATTCTTTTTATCTTATGGAGGTTTTAGTTATGAATGTTAAATTCCTAGTGTACCACTGCATTATTTTAATAAGCTTTAATGTGATTTGGATTTTCTCAACACAGGTACTTGATGACACTGAAAGCTCATGTTAGAAATAGAAACTATCCGGAAGCTTCAATCGCTGAATGGTAAATTGCAAATGAATCTATTGAATATTGTTCTAGATATTTCACAGGTGTCAACACAAGATTTAATAGAGTGCCTAGAAATGATGATGGGGGGATCATGTGCAAATAGAAGATAATCCAGTAATTACAGCACCCTGTCGTTCGTTCGCAAAGTGAATGATGTTGAACTTGATCCTAAAACATGGATGCAAGCACATAGGTATGTGTTATACAATTCAACAAAAGAGGTTCAGAAATTCATCAAGTACGTAGTCTTTTTCTCTTACATCTATCCTTTTCATATGCGGTTGTCTTTTGTTTTATGCTAATCTCAAACTTATTTGATTGATAGAGAGCATCGAGACATAATTAAAGGAGGTTGTATGAGGAAAGGTCGTAAGAGAGGTCGTTCTGACCATGAAATTGAACAAACACATCACTCAAAGTTTGTGGACTGGTTCAAAAATAAAGTGAGAGTAACATTTCTTCAAAATTGATTTTTGTCTACAGATATAGTATTTTTGTTTGCGAAATGAATGTTTTATATGAAATTGACCTAACCACCATTATTTTTAGGTATCTAAATTAGAAGCAGAGCATGATCCTCTAGCTTCTGATCATGTAAAATTGCTAGCTCGAGGCCCGTATAGAGTGGCAAGACAATTCCATAGCTATATCACTAAAGGATTCAGATTCCGTACAAAAGCTCGTGGAAAAAAGAAGAAAACACAGAACAGTGGTGTTTTCGTAGCATCACAGACGTCACAGTCTGATGGTGATACAATTTATTATGGTCGGGTGCTTGATATGATTGAGTTAAACTATTATGAAAGGTTCAAAGTAGTTTTATTCAAGTGTGAATGGGTCGATGTTGAAAAGGGAAAAGGCGTTATGAAAGATCGGTTTGGATACACATTAGTGAACTTTTCAAAGTTGGTTCAGACAGGATCTCATGTGGCAGATGAGCCTTTTGTTTTTGCATCTCAGGTTGAGCCTATATTCTATGTTGAAGACTCACAAAAACCAGGATGGTGTGCCGCTTTACGGACAAAACCTCGGGATACATATGACATGCGTGATGAAGTGGATCCTCACCAACCTCATATTGATATATCATATCGGTCAACTTCAACAGCAGACTTCCCTATTGGAGAAGAAGAAAATTGGAATCGCAAGGATGTTTCTAGTAGACGTCAAAAATAGCAATGTCCGAAGAAGAATTATGAACTTGTGAGTTTTTTTATTTTTTCCTTCTTCATTGATTATAGAAATGAGCTGATAATTAGTATGTCATATATGGTTTCCTTTTTCCTCTCCGATCTGGTTTGATGCTGCTGGGACATTTCTTCTGCTCGATTGTGGCTTCAAATCTACAGTGTCAGCCTCTCCGGTTTTGGTTTGTTGCTGCTGGGTTGTTTTTTCCTTGCTTGGCTCCTCTCTGACCCTCTAAGACAGTCCGTTCCTTTTCATTCGTTGTTCTCTCCCTATAGTGTTGCCTTCTTTGCTGTTGCTTGCAGTCGGGGCTGCTTGTCTCTTTTTTGTTTGTTCTTTCTATATTTTCATGGCTGTTTATTTAATAAATGAGGTCACCATTTCAAAAGAATAAAGTATTTTCAATTGGTTGGTTTTGACGAGAGAATTTGCCATCTGGTCTTTTGCTTTTTCTTTTGGTGGTTACTTCCGGATTTCCAACTGTAGACTTTTAGCTGAGTCTGGTTTCGGAACTTGTTTGTTTAGAATGAGTATTGCGATTAAGGATTATACTTTGCTAGGTTATTAATTTTGTTAATGCAAATGTTTTTGGTCAAAATGGTATCATTCGCTCATTCTGTCGTCCATCAATTATCATGATCTATTTTTCTCTTAAGCCATAGTATATACAATTAGTTTACCACCATTTTGATATGAGCTTTCCACACCTCTTTTTGTAATATGGTTCTTTCCATTAGAAAGTTTTATGCTGAATTAGACAAATATGTAAAGAGAAAGAACGTACTTTTTGCTGAATTATCTCGTAGACAGATCAACAGTGGCTCTTTGACTGATTGGTTACACCAAAATGGTATTGGTGTTGTGAATTTGTGTTATAAAGAGTCATACGGAATCCAAATGAAAATGAAATTCCATTGTCCTAAATGATAGGATCACTTGTTTATTTTTTTCAATGTGACATGCATATGATATCTACAAGTAGATCCATAACGCAACCAATTAGATGGTGTGTGGTCTTACTTCCCATTGTTTTTTTAAGTCTGTTATCTGTTGTGGTAGTCTATTGTTATTCTGAATTAAGAAAAAGTGAGAATCTAAGCATAGTTCAGTGTTGAGGAAGTAGAGGAAGTTTACAATTCTGGATTCTCCATACTCTAGAAGTTAAGAGCCATCTTTCAATCGTATAATCTGCTCATCTAGGTTGTACTCTCTGGTTTGAACCTGGTATGTTCCTTCTCTTGAGTTGATCTTTGAACTCTTTGGTGAAAATTAGTCCTTAATTAGTTCTCAGATGTGACTCGAGTGATCAAGTCCCTTGACTGTCTCTTCTCTGTGGTTGATCCGGATCTTCGTTTGGTTCTCATGGTTGTGCATGGAGAGTGTTGGCTCCTCTGATCGGGTCGTCTTGTTGTTGTTGGCTCGTCTCTTTGCGGATCTGCTTTGTCCTATGTGGAGCTTTTGTTGTCGACTGTGGCATTTTGTTTTGTTGGCAATTTCATACGTCACTTCACTTGGTTGAAACAATCACAGCATTGAGGATGCTTTCACAGAATGACGGAGACACGATGATGTTTTATGGGTTGGAAGATAATGTTTGTGAGGGACTTGTTGGGATGAATGTATGCGAGTGTATGAACATTAGATTTTGTTAATTGAAGTTGACTTTGCAGGCTGTTTTTGCAAATATTAGACGTACTTTTGTGACGGGTTTTACTTATATGCCAAGCTTGGATCTTTCTGACTCGTAGATGTTTTGTGAATGGATAGCTACTGGTTTTATGTATTGCAAAGGCTTGAAATTTGTATTCTATGGTATACTGTACTGCTACTTAATTAATTAAAGGAACCTATTTTCATGAGTTTGAGCAGGCTGGAATTTCACATTCTCTAGACTAACTGCTACTTTATATCACCGCTGCTGGCTTTATCATTCTCTAGACTTGTATTGCGAAGTCTGAAAATTTCTTGTTTTATGTATTAGATCAAACACAATTTTGGAAGAGAAACACAACATTTATTATTTAAAATTGGAACAAGTCAAGGTTACATACTACTGTCTAATACAGAATACAGGCTCCATCTAAACACAAACACTACGAAACAAAAACAACCATCTAATCAGAAACACTAGCTAGCGGGATACATCTCTCACTACTATCTAATATCATTCAACTTAATAGTCTAAACCAAGTTTGCCTTCCACGCAATTCATTCGTTTCTTCAACTCTCTAATTGCTTCCTCAACATCAACACCATGCGAACCAAAGTTGTTAGCAATCGTGGAGGAGGATGGTTGGCTATCAACAGCATCACGAAGTCGACTACGAAGCTTCTTGTTCTCTTCTTCAAGATCAACAAGTCGGATTCGCAGTTTGAGAACCAATTTTGAAAGTTCTTGCTCCCGGACTTAATGGCATGAACATCACACCCTTTGAAGTTATTAAGTTGAATGCCAAACAATTTGAAGCGATTCTCTAAGGTGAAAACATCAAGTTATTGACACTAGCCAATTCAAACAGAAATGAGAAAGGGAAAATAAAGAAATAACAAACCAAGGGCCTTACGGTCGGAATTCATTGAAGGCAAATATGATGGCCGTGAACGCTTGTTGGTCCAATCTGTAGGTCGAGCGTTTGAAGGAGCAGTTGCAACAGTTGGCTCCAATTCGCAGGCAGACACTCGATCTGGAAGCCAACTTGAACTCGGTCCATCCCATTCCACCTTTTGAGAACAGCACAGGCAAAACATTGAGAAAAGGATTAGGCTTTTGAGTTCTGTTTCGTTAAAACTAAGAACCAAGATCCAGAACCCAAAAATATACCTCGTACAGCCTTCAATTTGTCAAAAGATAAAATGACAAAAAGGAAGTCTCATTACCTTAAAGGATCTCCATTCAAAACAATTCCACTGTGGCGAGAAGTTTTCCCCCACACCGACAATTGTGCCATTGAACTTGTAGTTTATTTAACAAGGATAACACGTTACACGTACAAGTAGTTGGAACACAAATTCTATCCAACAAATTCAAGAGATTAGACCTTTGCTATGTAACTTCCTCATACTCAAATCTCATCGCAACTCTCGTTCGAATGGATAGATGGTGGGTTCGAGCTTTGAGATACTTGTTAACCCTTACAATGAACTCAAACCGACTTGGCCTGCAAACGAAATACTGATTCGCCTCACTTCTAATTTTAGGAGAATGAAAATGAAATCAACAAGAGGAAATCCAAGTAGGCAAGGGGACGATTGGATCACATGTTGTGATAAGGAACTAAGCATTGCTATGCCCTTTAATGAATCGATTGTTGTGTCATAGGCACCAAGGATGGGCCTCGTGCACCTAGCACCTTTAATGACTATATATATATGTTCCAGTATTTAATTAGGGAGATGTAATACCAAGTGAAAGCATAGAAAAAGGAGACACTTAAATAGAGAGATAGTTCCCATCAATAAGAAAGCGCCCACAAGTCATGGAAGCTAAGATTGAGCTACAGAAAGAAGACATAGTATTGCCAGGTCATATAAACCATGTGATTATACATCATATGATTTACGTAGCCACAGTACAAACAAATTTCACAGACATTATGACCAAGTAAGTTATGTTTTTTGTAGAGAAGCTCAAACCAAAACCTGAAAAGTAAACCTGCATCTCAGGCATAAAAACTAATGCATCAACTGCACAAGTTGCTAGATAATGAAGCAAAATGCACGAACTTAGGCTTGTATAGGACGGAAAATAGAGTTCCATTTGAAATCGCATGAGCAGCTGTGGCAAGAATTCCCATATGTGTACTTTGCCTCGATATAACAAAAGGTAGCCTGTTTTGCTGTTGACACATATACCTCCTAAACCCCACACGAAACTCCCCACTTTCTCCTCTTCAAATGCATATAAAAGAAAATAAATCCAACAATGTTTAACCCAATTCCGATGAAATCGAAGACAAGATTATCATGAACAATGAAATTACATACTTTAAGAAGATGAAGGCATCGCCTGCCACTAATCTTTTTGCCTGAGCAAATACACTCCACCCATTCATCAAATGACGCCTGGGTCGACCTATCACAATATTTTAATGCTCATATTAGCACCACAACCAGTTTCCAAATAAACATCACACAAGTAGGCAGATGAATATAAGATATATAATCCCCAGGGCATTATTATACATAAAAGAAGCTAAGATAATCCCCATTCATAGCACATCACTGAAATCGATATTTGGGAGTACAACCTAATGGGAAAATCGTGGATCTTTAAAGACAACACAAGCCATAGCGGAGTTCACAGCTAGTCTTTGTAACTCCCAAACTAACTCACCTCGATAAACGTGACAAAATTGCCACTCATTGCCATGAAGATCTATGGAAACCAAAACTTGGGAAGGGGACGGCTGGGACATATCCTGGTTTAGAGTTGGTAAATAATACAGTTAGTACCAGATAATTTATGCATATACTATAATAAGAATTGTAATGAAAATTTTCCAGATACTAACCAACGGAGGTAGACAATCATCTGCATATTTTCGAGGAATAGAGAACCCTCCATGGGAACTAGCGTCAGAATGTGTAATTATCTTGGAAAAGGAATGGACTTTGCAACCCGCAGGTTCAGGTGGGAGAGTATCAAGACTAGTTAACTCATCAGGTTGATCCGACTCTGGAAGCAAATCAATTTGAGCATAAACTTCATCCGTTTCAGGTTCAACCATGCGGCACACAGAAACAACTTTACACAGGATCTTAGATGGAAGTTGGAATTGATGAGGCACTAGATGTTCTAAACCCTCTGGAACTTGAAGTTGCTCCATGTGGCCTTGTGGGAAATAGGTCACTCTTTCGCATTCCCCGGGAAGGGTAACAAGAGGTCCAGCACATGCATGCCAAAGCTCTTTCCAAAAAGCATCGTTACATACTCCTGCAGAAAATATGGCATCAGCTAGCGTACTATTGCATGACGGTACAGCAAGCAGGATACTTACAATCATGACAGTGTAACCCTTTTTCCTCGTTTAAATTTAGCCTGACTATTGCATGAATATAAAGCAAAAAAGATATTAACCGTGACAAAAATTAGTCATTTCTCTCTAATAAACTATGCCTATTTGCATAGTCCTGGCAAGGAAATTAGTGCGATAAGGTTGTTTTCCTCATGGGAGCAATTGAAACTAAAAGTGTTATGGAATAGGATTAGCCATCCAGTAGTTCTACTACCTAGTCACATTCGAACTTCATTGGTAACACCAAATTCAGAAAAACTATCAAAGACTGACGAATAAAGCTACAATAAGAAGTGGATGCTTAGATGGGGTTGCCTTCCTGATGAATGATTCGTAGCCGTGCGTGTCATCACTCGATAAATAAGACGAAATTCCCCGCAAGTACCAGTTCAATCTGCAGATATGGTCACAATTAGAGTCAGACATCTATCAAGAAACCTCCTTAATAACTCACTCGTCGTGTATCACAAGAGAAAATAAATTTGGCAGAGTTCCCACTAATTGATGCAGGAGTAGAATAAGTTTGGTAGTGCAGTATTGGGACAGAAACAGAGGACTATAGAGTTTGCCTAAAATTTGCATGCCAGAGTCCAAACCAAAGCAAGGAACTTACGGATAGCCAGTCGACGCTAGTTGGAAGATGATTGTAGGGAGAACCCCAGTACGGTGAAGAAAACTTGAAAGGAAGGATCGGCTTCGGGAACTGGAGGGAAAATCCAAATATAGTGGCGAACTTTTGTTGTGTAAAGCGCCGGCACCACAATGCACAACCAACCTTATTATTTGTTTCTTTATGGGAAAAGAAAAGGAAGGGGTAGAGTTTTGACCTTGGGAAGGTTTTTGACGCCAGAAAGGGTAAGAATTGAGGGTGTTAGTTGTGGATGGAGAAATTATATGGGAATTGGACTTTTCTTTATTTGATGGGCCTGCTTATAGTTCTCTTAATTAGTTTTGTCGGCCAGCCAGCCCATAGAGTCTAGTCACATTGAAACCCGCGTGCCTATAGAGTCTAGTCACATTGAAAAAAATGCCACCGAAGTAATTTTTTTTGGTTTTCTTGATTCGGTTAGGTTTGGATTCCAGATTTAATTATTAAACAAAAGGCAGCCAATGCATGTCTTAGGTGGTAACACTTTTCAATCGAGCTTCGTATTACCCTGCTAGCAAATCAGCCCAATTTTCCACGTGTTCTCACCAAATTTAATCAATTAATTATTCATAATTAAACGCTTAAACCTACCGCAACTGCTGCCTATACTAATGGAATACTAACAAAACAACTATTACTTAATAAACCAAAACGAAACTTATGGCTCTCTTGTCTACAAGTACATCCCTGATATATATTTTTATTAAACATTGAAATTAGTATTAACGACTATCATCAACGAGAGGAAATGCTCCCTCGTAGAAGGTATTAACGAGGGGTAAAAATGTAAAATAATTTATTGTTGTTAATGGCTTTTAATGGGGGCAAAGCCTATTACGAGAAGAGGCTTCCCGTCATTATTAACCTTCAATGGGAGAAAATGGCCTTTTAACAACTGTTTACTCCTCTCGTCGAAGTCACTTTTTTTTGTAATGGATGCATAGATCCTACATAATCGATAATCACAATTACATAAAGACAAACCTTCATAATGAGAAACATATAAACATAACATGACATTAAAGACAATCCAAACTTAAGTCCCGCCTTCTAAATCAACCCAACTACATAAACCATTCAAATGAAAATAGTCAAACTACCACATCACATTCATACCATAATATTTGTCCAAAAAAAAAAACATTCATACCATAATACAAGCCTCATTCCAGCAATTGGAGTTGAAGCTTTTTTTTTTTTATGTGAAAGACAGGTGCTTAGCACCCAAAACTTTTATTCAGCAATCGAGCGAATGGTAAACCCACCCATGGAGTCAAAAAGGGCCCAATGGCAAACATCCGAGTCTATAACATCAATCAAATGGGTTCCAGGTGAGTGACCCGAACATACCACTCTCTGCGCAGCATGTTCTGAAAGCGGATGGCAAGGTTGGCGTGTTGATGGCTATGTCGGCCAGAGTGAAGAAGCAGCGCGAGTGCAGTCTTGGAATCCAGTTGCAGCTCCACCTGGCGATGACATGCCTCCCATGCTAGCTTCAGGCCCTTTAGTGCCCCCCAAATCTCGGCCCGGGTAATGAAACATCTTCCCAGGTTCATCGTATAGGCCCCCAACAAATGACCCTGCCAGTCTCTAAGCGCTCCTCCTGCCGTGGTTGACCCAGACCGTCGCAGGAGCGACCCGTCCGAGTTCACTGTGATCCACCCTGTGGAGGCCAGTTTCCACCCCACGGTCATGTCTCGACGCGACCCCGACCTCCCCAGTGAAAGGTTGTGTTCCGCAGTACTACTCTATTGAGCGACGACCTCCTAGGCTAGGATCCTTTGCGATAACTTGTTGGGGGCTTCTACGATGTCTGAAAAAATGAAGCCATTCCGAGCACTCCATCGAAACCAACAGGTAAAATCAAAACGAACCTGGTTCTGGGGGCACTTAACTGCCTCTGTGAACAACTCCAGGAAGCTGCGGGTGTCGTTGAAAGAGATAATAGATGGAAGGAGCTCCCGCCAGACTTCCTGCGAGAAGCTGCACTTGCGAAGAACATGATCAAGCGTCTCTTCCTCGGCTCGACATCGTGGGCAGGTAGCTTGGGCAGCAATGTGACGGCGTGAGCGCTCCGCGTTGGTCAGCAGGCGCCCGTGTGCTGCAAGCCATAGGAATTGACAAACGCGGTTGGGTCCCGGCCATTTCCACAGCTTTCTCCACGTAGACGTTGCTTCGCTTCCGTCAATTTCCACAACCATCCGGTATGCTGACTTGAGGGAGAATTGACCGGAGTGCTACAGTCCCCACACTAACTCATCCTCGCCGAGCTCCTCCCTGGGAACGGGCATTCCTGCCACCTGCAATGCCAGCTCAGGAGGTAAGTACTTCTCAATAATATCCATACACCACTCACCATTATTTGTGGCCAAATTCGCCACACACGCGTCCTTGGTGAAATGGTCATCGACATTGGTGGTGTGGACCGCAAGAATCACGCCACTATCAAGCCAGCTGTCCTGCCAAAAGAAAGTCCTCCTACCATCCCTAACACTCCATCGGACTCCACCATCCATGAGTTCCCACACCCGCCTGATCCCTCTCCACAGCACCGTATGACCAGTTTTCTTGCGAGCATTAACAACACCATTAGGTCCCTCCTTAAGATACTTCTTCATGAGGATCCGTACCCAGAGTTCATCGAGACGCTTAAGAATGGTCCAAGCAAGCTTAACCAGGTAAGCAGTATTCAAATCTCGAGCACTTCTCAACCCCAGCCCACCCTGATCCTTCGGGCGGCAAATGGTGTCCCAGTCGATCAGGTGGATCCGTCGCCGACCCTGCTGTGAGCCCCAAATGAATCCCTGAATACGCTTGTCAATGTACTCACAGATGGCAGCGGTCAGGACCGACGTTTGCATCGCATACGACGGGATCGCATTGAGTACCGTCAAGGCCAGGGTAGCACGCCCAGCAAGGGATAACTTATCCGTTTTTCATCCCGCGAACTTCTGGTCCACCCCATCAATGAGATACTGGTAGGTTTTCCTCGTGACTCTCCCATGAAAAACCGGGACCCCCAAGTATCTGCCAAGGTCCTGTGTCATTGGAATGCCGAGACTATCTGCGAGCTGCTGACACTGATCACGCTTGACATTCTTGGAGAAGCATACTCGTGACTTTTCCTAGCTAACTAGTTCCCCCGATGCATCACAGAATTGATCCAGGAAATCCATGATCACCTTCACCTATTCCTGCGAGCCTCAGCAAAAAGAACAAGATTGTCAGCGAAAAAACTACGAGTGAGTTTCCTACCTCCACGGACAACCCATAACAGCTCGAGAGAACGTCGGCGGCAGCCCCACTCTCTGCAGAGTATCTTCGATGAACCCCCACCGAATGTGATCATAAGCCTTGGCTAAGTCGATCTTGAGCACCATCTGTCCCTTCCCACTTCTCTTGGAGTGCATCAAGTGGACAACTTCTTGCAGAATAATGATGTTATCCTGTATATGTCTCCCGGGAACAAAGCTAGTCTGTTTTGGGGCTACCAGCTGCTCCATCAAAGGCTTTAGTCGATTGGCCAAACATTTAGCAAACGTCTTGTACGCGACGTTGCAAAGGCTTATGGGCCTAAAATCAGCCACTCTCTCCGGGTGGGAGGTCTTCGGAATGAGCACCAGCAAGGTCTCATTGACTGTCCCCACAAGCTCCGGAGTTTTGAAGCAATCGGTCAAGTAGCGGACAAGCTTCTGGTCCACCGTCGTCCAGCACTTCTGAAAAAATAATGGCTGATACCCATCCTTTCCTGGTGCCTCAAATGCCCCCATAGACTTTAGCGCAGCTAGGATCTCTTCCGCCTTGAGGTCTTCCGCAAGCCACTCCAGCGACTCTGCAAACGAGGGAAATGAGTCCAACAGGGCTGGCGCCTCCCCGACCACCTCCTAATACAACTCGACATAGAACTCTCGTACCATGACCTGGAGCTGGCGAGAATCTTCCACCCAATCATTCGACACTGACTTGAGTCTGCGAATGCGGTTCCGGCAACGCCGCTTCAGGGTGGACAGGTGGAAGAACCTAGTGTTGCGATCACCGTGCACGAACCACTTCTCCCTGGACTTCTGGTACCACAAGATCTCCTCATGCTTAAGTACTTCCATCAGCTCGTTCCGGGTACACTCCTCCTGGTGGAGGCTGGCCTGGGAGGGCGCTCGCTCATTCCGCTCATCCAACGTAGAAAGAAGGTTTGTCAGCTTCCTCTTCTTCACTAGGATGTTGCCAAACACTTCTTTGTTCCACTTGTCGAGTGCCGAGGTGAGCTCAGTCACTGCCTCATTGTATTCTGAGCCTGCTGCCCAACCTTCTTGTAGAACGCGAGGGAAATCTTCAAGGAGGAGCCAAGGAGCTAAGAACCGGAAAGGATAGGGCGATGATCCGACTTGAGCTTCGGGAGGTGGATAGTGTATGTCTCCGGGAAGCTCTGCAGCCAGTCTGAATTACACAAAGAACGGTCCAACCTTTGCATTAGGGAACCCCGTTGCCAAGTGAAACGTGGCCCAATGAACTCGACATAAAAAAAACCCACACTCATCAACGCAAGCCTTGAACTCTCTACTAGGAGCCATGTTAAACGGCGCACCACTCTGCTTCTCCAGAGGCCCCAAGAGGGCGTTGAAATCCCTAGTCAGCAACCAGGGGCCATCCACTTTTATTTCCAGCTCCCTGATATTCTCCCACAGGGCACGCATGGAGCTTTGGACGGGGCTCCCGTACGCTGTCGTAAGATAACCTGTCTGTCCGCTGCGTAGGTGGATGCGCATATGTATGGACTGAGCCGATCGAGAAACCTCCTCCATCATCACCTCACCCTCCTTCCACAGGACCCATATGCCACCTGCAAAGTCGTTAGCCTCAACGCACTCTTCCTTGTCAAAACCCTTTCTCCCCCGAATATCTTTCGCCGAAGCACCACTGATCTTAGGCTCAGTATTGATGGCGATGTCCGGTCTATGGCCCCTGTAAAACTCCTTAAACGTAGTGAGAAAGTCGGGGTCAGAAGCTCCCCGACAATTCCAAGCAAAAATTCTTGACATAAGAAAAAAGGTAATGGACACAACACAAAGCGCTAAATGCTAAAAGACAAGAAATGCAAAAAGAAGACTTCCACGAGGAAAGCCAACTCAAACTCTGCATGCATGCACGTCCATTTGAGACGTGTCCTGCCCCTATGCATTCGCACCATGGCCGCTTCTTGTGATAGCAGGTTGCGACACCTCATTCCCTAACTCTGACGTCGCCGGCTGCCCCGGACCGGGGTGATTTAGTCCCACTGTCACCGGGGCGTCATTCAAGTTGAGACTCCTCGCCACCCCTTTGGGATCGTCGCCGGCTGCTTTCGCACGACTAGATTGGGGTGGGGTAGATGGAAGAGGATGCCTGACCCACGTTGTTTCTCTTGAGCTTTGTCCATCTTTTTAGGGTCCCTCTTCTCCATTCCCTTGGATTTATTATTAGCCTGACTTTTGCCCGTTCCTGCTTTTTTGTCGCCCTTCGCCACCACTGTCTGTTTGCTCCCACCAGCATCCTTTCTCGTACTCATTTTCTTAGGTTTATCGACTGTAGATGCGGCCCCTCCGATTGTTTTATCTGCCTCCAAACTCACCCTAATAGATCCTTGTTCCCCAACCTTCTCTGTATCCCCCTGCACTTCCATTGAAACCTCATCCTCTTCCATGCTAGTATTCATCTCCTCAACCATGACTTTCTTTGATGCTGTCGCCAATGCGCTCGGGTGTTCGGTCAGCTCATCATTGAGGTCCTCAAGAATATTGATTCTTGACCCGGAGCTTGCTGGTGCTGAAGTTCCCGGACCATTACCTCGACGGGGATCCCTACCAGTAAGCTGTTCACGCGGGTTGCTTCGACGTCGGTTCCTCATAGCCAACATCCAAGGTCCAAAGTCCTCAAAAATCTTTGGGATCTCCTCCTCAATCTTCCTTTGTGAGACCACGCGTTGTGCGCGTTGGAAATCCTCAGGCGTGGGCTCCGGGACTTCTCTTTTGGGGCAGGAGGCCTCATTATGGCCAAATCTTCTGCAACTAAAGCATACATTATGCAGACCCTCGTATTCAAGCCTTCTGACCCTCCTCTCCAGTTTGTACTTAATTATTAATGGCTTGGTCAAGTCCACCTCGACACAGATTCGAGCAAAATGTCCTCTCGACGCATCACGAGTAGCAGCATCCATCTTGACGTAGCGAGCGATGGAGTTTCCAATATCACTCAAGATCATGGGGTCGAAGTAGTCCATGGGTAATTTCGGCAGGCGAACCCAAACCAGGAGATTGGTTAGGACGTCGTCTCCTTCATCGGGGTCGAAGCCACTTTTCCATCGTCGAGCAAGGATATAGTGATCCTCGATCATCCATAGACCCTCGTATAAGGCTCTATCATAGTCACGCTCCGTCGTGAACCGAACGGAATAGAAGCCCTGCCCTATACTGGTTACGAATATTGTTCCTGTTTTGGCCCATATGGACTGCAGGCGCCGTTGAAGAAAGAGGAATGTGAACGAACGACCAAGGACCTTGACAATGATCGCCCTGTGATGACTTGATATATACACATATTTTTGTCCACCATTCTTATACCATTTGAGTGTTATTTCTCGTGTTTTAGGCTGATTTCACACTAGGTTGTTCTTGTTTGTGATATTTCATGCCCTAGTACGTGAATAAAGGTTTGGGAACGAGTTCGGGGTCGATTGGACGAAAATTGGACGTTTGGCGAGAAGCTGAGAAAGCCACACGCGCATGCCTAAAATCCCACACGGCCGTGTGACCTGGCCGTGTGACACCAAATTGCACGGGCATGTGGCCGTGTGAAGGCTCGATGAATGTCACACGGGCATCCTGGAAACTCACACGGTCGTGTGGTTTTGGCCGTGTAGCGAACCCGAACCCACTTAATCGAAATGCCGCGTTTTGCACACTCACACGGGCAGCTGGGAAAGCCACACGACCGTGTTGCCTGCCCGTGTGGTCGGGAATTTCTGGGTTTTAACCCAATTTCGAGCCAAAGGAGAGGGGCTCGACTTTTTGGAGCAAAAACAGAGCCCTCGAGAGAGAAAGTGCGAAGAACACACCCTAAAGTGGTTTTGGAGCTGGGTTTCATAAATCAAGCTTGGAAATCATCCTTGGAGTGAAGATCATCATCCTAAAACAGATTCTTCCCATCGTTATGAGTATGACTGCTTTGTATTCTGTTTCCCTCTCTCTCTCTCTATGGAGTAGAACCTTCTCTCACTTGGGTATGAAGAACCCTAGCTCTATGTGTTAGGGATCTTGATTGTAATGACTTGGGATTGTTATACTATTTATTTTAATCGAATGATGCATGATTTGTTGAATCAATTGAAGTCTGATCATCTTTTCTTGATTTTTGCTGCAACCTGAGATAGATAGAATCTGATTAGGTTGTTAGAGCTTCATCCTTCGGTAGTGATAGATTGTCAGCTTTCTATCCAGGTGAAGACTGGTCGTCTGCCGGGTAGTTGGACTGAGAGGGCTTGGTCAGCTTAAGAGATTCCAAGCTACTGTCGGATCTTCCGCAGTTTAATCAACAGTAAATCAACCCAGGGTAATTACAACTGAGACCTAACTAAGGAGCTAGGGGGGACTCATTCCCGAGTGACTCTTCCTTTACTTCAGAAAACCGAACCATTTCCTGCTTTCTTACTGCTTTTACTTAAATCAACAATCACTTGACTTAGTTGGCTAGATAATAGATATTCACGGAGTAGGCAGTAGATCTAGACCCCGGGTTGACATTAAAACTTGCCTGTTACTGCATTTCCGGACTGCGATTACACTTGGTCGCAGTTTGGTGTTGTGTTTTAGCGTGTCAAGTTTTTAGCGCCATTGCCGGGGACCCTCTAGGTTATTGGGGAAACGTGAAAGTTTGTTACTCTAGCTTTTTCTTTACATTTTCTCTCTTCTACCTGTATGCCCTCATGGGTTGCTTTTGCTGGTTGTGTGCATGTAGTGCATGACCCGTAGCCAGTCGGGAGAACTACTACCATTAGACCTTAGCACATCTGCAAATCACAGAGGAAGAAGAGATGGGGGGACCCACAGAACCATGATGTGGTCTTTCCCGAGGAGCAAACCATGGGGTACTACTTTGAGGTTAGCACCTCGGTCATCGCTATGTTGCGCAGCTTGGTAGTATTCCGTGGCAAAGAGGGGGAGTGCCCCTGATCACATCTGAGGCGATTCCACGAGCTCATCGATGGAATCAAGATAAATGGAGTCCCACCCGATGCCATCCAGCTGAGGTACTTCCCATTTACTCTGGAGGGGCAGGCCAAGGAGTGGCTAGACACTCGACCTCCAGGCTCGATCACCACGTTCACCAACCTGGCGGACAAGTTCCTCACTCCCAACCATCCCCCGTCCAAGACGGCGGACCTTCAGAAGCAAATTACCCAGTTTGCTCAGGATGAAGATGAGACCATCCGTGATGCTTGGGAGAGATACACCAGTCTCTTCCTCAAGTGTCCCAACCATGGTTTTACCGACGCCTTCAAGGTGGGCACCTTCTACCATGCCCTCTTCCCGGAAGACAAGCAGCTGATTGACTCGGTCTGTGGTGGGAATATGCTCACCAAAACACCGCCACAGCGGAATCAACTTTTTGAAGAGATGGCAGAGCAGGGCTATGATTGGGGAACTGCGAGGAGATCGAGATGAGCACCAAGGCGGGGTGTGCATGCTGTAGCCACCCAGTCATCTGATTTGGTGCAGGTGGTATCGAAGCTGGTTTCAGCCATCGATCGATCTGGAATGATTCCAGGGACCGGACACCAGCAGGCGATGCACTGCCAATGGAGCGAGAGCACCCATCACACTGTGGAAGACTGCCAGGCGATAAGGGAGTCGACTACACCCCAGGAGCAGGTGAACTTCATCAATAATGCTAGGCGCAATGACCCCTACAGTAACACGTACAACAAGGGGTGGCGCCAACATCCCAACTTCTCCAAGGCTGGGGCCAATCCTAGATCACCAGCCTCCCAAGGACCACCAGGCTTCCAGAGGCCGCCATATCAGCCCAGACAGGGGCAATTCCAGCAACAGCGGCTGTCTCTCTACCAGCCCATGCAGGGGCATGCTGCTCAACCACAGCCGCGACCCTTCCAGCAGCCAGGTGCAGCCCTTGCAACCCCAGTGCATAATGATCTGATAGCTGAACTGCGGGACTTGGTGGGTTCTCTTGCCAGTTCTAGTGCTCAAAAATTCAATACTATCGAGCAGTTCATGGAAAAGGCCTCAGGCAAATTCCTGGCTCTTGAAGCTGCCCAGAGGAACACACAGGCTGTCTTGCATTATATCCAAACCCAGCTTGGGAGTGTGGCTCAAGCAGTGGCACAGAGGGCTCCAGGTACCTTGCCAGGTCATACCATTCCTAATCCGAAGGACCCGAATGCCCACTGTAATGCCATCACAACAAGGAGCGGCAAAGTGACTGCAGACTCACCTGTCCTGGCCAGACAAGCGGGAGGTAGACCTGCCTCGGCATCTCCAGCTATTGAAGAAGAAGTGGAAAAGGAGGTTGAGGTGCCTGCGCCTAAGCCGCAACCAGTAGTGAAGGAGTATATCCCTCAACTCCCCTTTCCCACTCGGTTGCACAAAGACAGGCTAGAGGCAGAGTTCGGGAACTTCATGACCATGCTTAGGAAACTGAATGTCCAAGTGCCCTTCCTGGAAGCACTATCTCAAATGCCTAAGTATGCGAAGTTCCTGAAAAATCTTCTCTCAAAGAAGCAGAAGCTGAGTGAGCTGACCACTATGGAGCTCAGCGAGGAGTGCTCGGCCATTCTGCAGAACAAGCTTCCGCCGAAGCAGACGGATCCAGGTAGTTTTACTATCCCGTGCTCTATAGGTAAATTGCATGTAGAGAGGTCCTTGGCGGATCTAGGTGCTAGTATTAATGTCATGCCATATAAATTGTTCAAGAAACTAGGCCTAGGTGAACCCAGTGCAACTAGGATGAGTCTTCAATTAGCTGACCGATCTATAGTTCATCCTAGGGGCATAGTGGAAAACTTCTGGCCGGTTAAGGTTGGCAGATTCTTTTATCCTGTGTATTTTGTTGTCTTGGACATCAATGAGGACACAGAAGTGCCCCTTATACTGGCAAGGCATTTCGTGGCCACCGCCAAGGCTCTCATAGAAGTACATGATGGGACCTTAGTCTTGACGGATGGCGAGGAGCGAATAACCTTTTCCATTGCTAATACTCTCCCTGCTTCATCGCCTCTGCATGCTGTTTCTTACCAGGAGCACGAGTCTGTCGTGTATCCTTCTGTGCTTTCCATTTTGCAGGATCCCTCTCACATATCTTCGTCGCCACTCCCATCCACTCCGTTACCAAAAGACGGAAACCACTATGAGTTGGTCCTGCCTCCTGAGCCTCGACCGCCTTGGCCATCCGAGTATTCACTCGCTTGCATCCTGCCGGATGGCCAAGTCGAGTTGACGAGTGCTGGTGACCACATTCGTCGTGTGCATGGCTACCACCTGAAGCTGTACCTTAAGAGCGATGTGGATTCGCTCTTGGAGGCACATGTTCCTTCACCTCTCTGAGCATGCACCCTACTGGCGTCCAACTAAAAGACGGTAAAGAAACGCTTGTGGGGAGGCAACCCCACCAAGGTTTGTTTTTCTTTCGTTTTTTTTTTCGGTTTGTCCACTTGGAACTATGGTTTCTATCACCCAGTGTGTTTTGCTGATGCTAGCCCAGCTGACTGGTCCACTTCCAGTCCCCCGACAGTCTTTCCATCCGGTAACATCGTTCCCCTTCTCTTTCCCTCTGCTCCATTGAGGGCAATTTCGTACTTAAGTGTGTGTGTGTGGGGGGGGGGGTGCTTTGTATCGGTTGGAGTCTATATATGTGTGCTTGGAGCCTAGTCCGCTGTCCAAATCTCGAGATTTGAGGGCTCCAAGTACTGTTGTTTGCTTGATCGTATTGGCACTGTGATTTGATTGGTGAATCGAATGGTTTTTCGGATTCGGATTATTGCATGACAACTTGATTGTAACTAGGACAACCTATGATGATGACTGAGACGTGCAGTAAAATTGTGTAGGGTTCAGTTTTTCAATTATTTGCTTACCAACTGTGAATTGGATTGATCACTTGTTCTTGACAGTCGTTTATGCATCTAGTACAGGGAATCAGAATGAGAGATAGAGCATATAGGTAGCCATGTGAGATTTGAGCCTGCTCGTTTCTTTCTTGTGCGATAGTTCCCTCTTCCATGATGTGTAGCATTCACGTTGTCATTAGGTAAGATGATGGAGGCATAGGAATAGCCCACGACCAAATTGACTGTCCTGATGTGTAATATCCCCTGGTCAGCCCTTTGAGCCGTGTGTTATCCTTTCTTTCGGTCTACAATGGAAAATCACCCTTTTGCATCTCTTAGAAGGTTCCACAGAGTGGTTTTTACATGTTCTCTGCTATTTCTACAAAATATAATGTGAGGGTTGGAGGTAGTTCTTAAAAAGTTGGTCATGTGTTTGAAATGTGTGCATAGGTGGTGGTTCTATCAAGAAATGAAAAAAGAAAACAAAAAGAAAAAAAAATGAATGAAAGCAAAAGAGAGCCACCACCAAAAATCTGAATAGTGCCCATTAAGTAGTGTTTCTTAGCAGTATGGCTTGGAAATGCTAACATTTATATGACCTCCTTCACTCTTGTGCTCTAAAGAATGTGAGTAATGCAGAATGGCAGAAATAAAGTAAGTGGTTTGATTGACTGTGATTGTGTTGGGTTTGGAATTGTGGAACCTTGAGCTATGAATACTTCCACCACCTAAAAGGCCTTTTCCCCATGTCCAAGACCCTAGCCAGTCATTTGAACCTGTGTCCAAGACCTCCGGATTAGTTAGTGATGACACCCATTTATGTGAACTCTAACATTTAGAGGCTGCCGTCATGGTGAAGAGATGTTAGGGATTGAAAGAATAAGCATGCGCATTTTTCGCATCAAACTGTCCTGACCCCACTGGTCGAGAGTGAGCGATTCATTTTCTCATATTATCTATACTCTTTACCCCAGTGAGGACCTAGATTGCTCGGTCTCAATTCTGATATCTTGAGTTTTGTGCATGAGGTGACTGTCTTGAGTGATTGGTTGAGTCAAGTCTATGTTGGTTGATGAACAGAAGGGAGACTCTCCCTTTACCCGATTTTACTGCACTCGAATGTCCTCTGTTGTGGGTGTCCAGGTTGCTGTTGAAGTTGTTCATGTGATGATGTTTGAAAGCCAGTACAATTCGCGTGTTCTGTGCCTCTATGATTTGTCCCCAATGTTGGTATGATTGAAATATGTGAGCTTACCTTGTATCTGACTTGGTTTGCTTGGGGACAAGCAAACGGTTAAGTGTGGGGGAATATGATGACTTGATATATACACATGTTTTTGTCCATCATTCATACCGTTTGAGTCTGATTTCTCGTGTTTTAGGCCAATTTCACGCTAGGTTGTTCTTGTTTGTGATATTTCAGGTCCTAGTACGTGAATGAAGGTTTGGGAACGAGTTCGGGGTCGATTGGACGAAGATCGGACGTTTGGCGAGAAGCTGAGGAAGCCACACGGGCATGCCTAAAATCCCACACGGGCGTGAGACCTGGCCGTGTGACACCAAATTGCACGGGCAGGCCACACTGGCCGTGTAAGGGAACCCCTGTGGCCGTGTGAAGGCTCGGTGAATTTCACACGGGCATCCTGGAAACTCACACGGCCGTGTGGTTTTGGCCGTGTAGCGAACCCGAACCCACTTAATCGAAACGCCACGTTTTGCACACTCACACGGGCAGCTGAGAAAGTCACACGACCGTGTGGCATGCCCGTGTGGTCGGGAATTGCTGGGTTTTAACCCAATTTCGAGCCAAAGGAGAGGGGATCGACTTTTTGGAGCAAAAATAGAGCCCTAGAGAGAGAAAGTGCGAAGAACACCCCCTAAGAGTGGTTTTGGAGTTGGGTTTCATAAATCAAGCTTGGTAATCATTCTTGGAGTGAAGATCATCCCAGAGCAGATTCTTCCCATCATTATGAGTATGACTGCTTTGTATTCTGTTTCCCTCTCTCTCTCTATGGAGTAGAACCTTCTCTCACTTGGGTATGAAGAACCCTAGTTCCATGTGTTAGCGATCTTGATTGTAATGACTTGGGATTGTTATACTGTTTGATTTTAATCAAATGATGCATGATTTGTTGAATCAATTGAAGTCTGATCATCTTTTCTTGATTTTTGCTGCAACCTGAGAGAGATAGAATCTGATTAGGTTGTTAGAGCTTCATTATTCGGTAGTGATAGATTGGTTATACGAGAGTTAGTCAAACTGCTTTGTACTGGAATCCAATTCCGGTAGTGGAGTTCTGTGTTCATAGCCTCAGCTTTCTATCCCGGTGAAGACTAGTCGCCTGCCGGGTAGTTGGACTGAGAGGGCTTGGTCAGCTTAAGAGATTCCAAGCTACTGTCGGATCTTCCGCAGTTTAATCAACAGTAAATCAACCCAGGGTAATTACAACTGAGACCTAACTAAGGAGCTAGGGGGACTCATTCCCGAGTGACTCTTCCTTTGCTTCAGAAAACCGAACCATTTCCTGCTTTCTTACTGCTTTTACTTAAATCAACAATCACTTGACTTAGTTGGCTAGATAATAGATATTCACGGAGTAGGCAGTAGATCTGGACCCCGGGTTGACATTAGAATTTGCCTGTTACTGCATTTTTGGACTGCGATTACACTTGGTCGCAGTTTGGTGTTGTGTTTTAGTATGTCACCCTGCTCCAAGCTTTTCCCAGCCTCTGTTTCGTGGTCCGATCGATTCAGATTTTAGGGCAATCCGGCTTGCCCTCATCATTGCTTTCCATCTCCACCTTGGGTTCCTCCTCTCGGGTTTCCTGCCCCTCGTCCCCACTAGCAACGAGGTCTCTGTGAGACCTAGCAGGTACAGCTACTGTCTTCCCCTAGTCTGTTGGCACCCCAAACAGAGCTCCACCCGGTTGGGTGGAACTTGGAGGTACCCCCAGAGTCAGCGCCAAGGCCGCGCACATAGCCGTCCCATTCGCATCCATCTCCACCTGCATCGCTACGCTACCAGTAAACTCCCCATCCGAGGCAGGTTTGGCCTTCTTAGAGAGCTGGATAGGGGATGATTGATCTCTCACAACGGAGGGTGGGGGGTACGGCTCCCCCAAAGCCCCTGGCGAGCCGCCGGCGACACTCATCACTGCAAAGTCGAAACTATAGTGCTCGAGCGAATAGGGTTCCGAGAAACGCGGAGCGAATACTCACAATTCCGTCCCCTTTGTCTATGCCAAAACTTGATTTGACTATCACTATCTTAGGAGTTGAAGCTTTTAAAACACCAATCATGGTTTAATTCAGCAAATATATGTATTATATGCTATAAATGAAAGCTTCCCATTCTTATCATGTTTTGATTCAACAAATATATGTATTATATGCTAGAAATGAAAGCTTCCCATTCTTAGCGAATTCTTCCATCAACTTGCAGTTTCTCAAATTTTGCTTCAAGTTCCCTGACCAACTCACTCAAAAGGTGCACTAAATCCAGCAGCGTTTTGAAATTTTCATCATCTTCCACGGTCGGACTGGGTACATTCCAAATAACTCAACGAGGAACAACTACATAATTCTAAATAAAAAAAATTCCTTAAAAGGTAAATTTACGTTGGATTGATTACCATTTCTTGTGCTAGTTCAATGGTATCATTCTTGTAACAGTGTACTTTTCCTATACTACAATCGCAAAAGACACCTATTGTCTCCAATTTGGTCAGGTTGCTACTAGGTCGATATGTCTGCGTCCATATTTGAACTTTTTCTTTTTATATCGATTTAAGTGAGATGCCGTTAATTAATACCGAGATTAATTACTAATTAAGATGTAAATATTGCTGGCCTAGCTGGTGCCTTCTTCCTTTCCAGCGCGGCTGATCACTGACATCAACTTATGGTCAGACCTATAAATAGAGTATCACATACGTGGCTTCTGTTTGCCCTAGAAAGTATGAATGAATATGGAGTTGGACACTTGGACGCAGAGGCCATTCAATTTTTTTTTTTGGTACAAACATTCAATTAAATGAGGATGCTTCTTTGTTTTCGAGGACCGGTCCATTGACTACCCGTTGTCCTTTTGTTTTGTTTCGGATAGAAATGGAAATTAAAAAAACACAATTTAGCAATTTCCTTGACATTCCGTTAGGCAATGAAGAGGGTGCAAATTCAAGGGGTAGCAAATTGAGTGATAAATTGTAAAGGGTGTAAATATGAGAGACAGTAAATTGAGGTGTAAATTATAGTAAATTGAGGTGAAAATTATTGTTTGGGAGAAAAGGTATGAGAATGTAAATATGAAGTGTAAATTTAAGTGGGATTAAATTATAGTATTATATTATTAAAAAATAATATATTAGTACAAAGTAATAAACAAATAACAAACATCACTTTCACTTCTACCCCACCTCTACTTTTGTAGTCCACTTCAGAAAAAAAATGAAAAGTCATCTTCATCTTTCTCTCTCCACTTTCACCCGTATTTGGGGGCCTTGTTGAAACACTAGGTTTGCACCCCTAATTGCCCTTTTCCTACTGTTCAAAACTCTCCCAAACTGGTGCAAGTTTATTGAGGAGGGGATTTACCCCTCGTTCTTGCACCCCCCCCCCTACACTTTCCCCTCTAAACAAACAAAGTGTGAACGAATTCAAAATTCACAAGTTTCCTTTTGTTTTATAGAAACATTTTGAACTATTATTGTTGAAGGTGGGAGGGGGCGATTAATGTAGGCCATAGACATGGCTTCCGCATCCAAGTCCCGACAGTAAAATCATATCGACCAGAGATAAAGTGGCCCCAAAAAATCTAAGTGCACAAAAGTTAAATTAGTGTATGTGATTGAATAAATTTACTATCATATCCACTATAGATTTTTAGTGAGGACCAATTAGACTAATTAATTTTTGGGCCACTCTCATTATAAGGGATGCTAATATTTTTACATTAAATATGATAGAATTATATTGGATAGAGTTGAATGCAGGTATATGGAAAATATGTAGAGTTTAAGCTTGCTAGCACCACTCTGAAAATTTTCCAACTTAGTTTGGCTAATTATATTGGATAGAATTGAAACATTGGATAAGTTTAGAAGATGCAATGCAGGGGTTGAACTGTTTGTTTTATCTATGGAAAGGGGCAGAGAAAATAAGAGACCATGTCTAATTTGAGTGTGCCCTTACAGTCTTACACAAGGCAAATGGCTAGCCAATTGGGTTTTTCCTAACCCTAGCTAGTGCAGTTTGGCTATTCGGAATCGGGGAGATAGTTTATATTTAGCTCTACCAAAGTCCATCTCCTCGAAGACCAGTAAACCGGAGAAGTTGAGGTGGTTGCTTGTTAGTGCAGATATACATATTGGATTATTAACAAATTGATTTTATGGTTTCTTTTTATTATACGGATCACATACATTTTCACTAAACAATAAAAAATAGTTTTATTAGATTCCATCTATTGTCCATCCAACTTTGCCACCAACATATTGTCATGTCACTAAAATATAAATTAAAAGAAGTGATGTAACCTCTAGCACAATCTGAAGCCACCCAAACCAAACTCACAACCTAATCTCCAAGCTTTACTTAGAACAGGAGGCCTTACCCAATCAGATTTCTTCCATAACTCAGCTACACTCATCAGCGGAGAACATACATACATCTTAAACAACTCAAGTTTAGGAACTGGGAAGCGAAACGATTAAACTCTTTGTAATCGAGGAGCCCCATTACAATATCTTATCGATAAGATACATGTAAAACTGCAAGAATGACCTATGTTTAGTTCTACCATTTTTATTTGATTTGATTGATGGCATTAGTAGCAATCCTTTAATTTCTTGTTCGGATGAAGCCCCAAATTCCTCCAAGCACTAAGTTATGAATTTCACTTGGGGTAAGTCACCTTGATCGCGATCGTCTTCGGCTGCTCACCTTCTAAACTTGCCGGAATGATAAGCATCCAACCCAAATTTATATATTTTGCAAATTTTTGGAGTAAATTATATACCGTGTGAATTTTTTAGTAACTATTGTATTTTGGAGTAAATTATATAAAAAGTGATTCCTTCTTGTTTCCATTGTTGCCTTGACGAGCGATGACCACCGGAGAAGAACATTATGGAATGGGGGTGGTGGTGGAGTGAGGTACAAAATTAAAAATAATTAATTTTAACATTTATATATATATATATATATATTATTTCTCACATCACATAGTTAACGGTGCATCTTTGCCTTGTCCACTTGGCGGCCAGGCCAATAATCTGAGTCCCCAAAATGTACTTCTGACCTGAGAGAGACCATCGAGATTTTAATTATCCTCCTCATCGTCGCCTTCAGGCTTCTTCCTTTGAAGTCACCCGCCGTTTCACGCACTATTCCCCCAAATTTCCGTTGACACGGCCCGAATCAATATTTGTTGCTGCATGAACAATGTAAGACCCTTCAAACCATCATCAACATTCATCTACTTCAAGCGGGGGCGTAGACTCGATTTGGAAGTCGAGGGTCGGAGTTTTATTAATATTATCTTCCTCGAGCCGAATAAATTTGAGGGTACCATATATCCTTAGTATGAAAATATTATATAGATTTTGCATTAACCGGAGTTTGGGTTTGGTATGATATATTCTAAATTCTAATGGGTAAAACATAAGTCATAATTTACTAAATCATGTCCAATGAGATTAATTTAATAGAAACAATAATCTACGATTCTGATTCATCGATATATATCCAACGTACTAGATGCATAATATTTTTTATGAAGGTGAATATTGCATTCAAACGAAAGAAAAAAAACAGAGTCATGGACAGGGTTGCTAGCCGCACAAGAGGTACAGTTCACAATCCCGCGGGAAAACCAAAAAAAAAAACAAACACCAACTAAAGAAAACAAGGGACATAAAAAAGGTAAAATCATTCATAAATAAAGGACAAGGCCGGCCAGACGGCCCCTATCTAGCACCTGAAAAGCCAGAAACAAAATGGGAGATAGACCTAACACCGCCCACGAGCAAAAACAAAAGAACAAACCCGTTACCCAAAGACCGAAGCATCCAGAACATAAGGAGGCCTAAGGTCTTTGAATACTGGAGACATATAGCCACTCCCTTCCTTGTTCCCTGCTGACCTTTTCGTGGGCAACCAGACCTTCCACCATTGAGGATATGGACTTCTGGAGGACAACGTCAGCTCCAAGACATCAGTCTCTAAAGAGTTGCTGGTTTCTTTCAAGCCAAACCTACCAACAAATCACATGTAGTGCACCATAAACAATCCAATCATTAAGTTTGTCTGTGTAGTGGCTGCTCCATCTCCTGATAGTGATTAAGATTTCATCAGCAGGTGGAGTGAAATTATTGCAGACGCTGCCAACCTCATTCCAAATTTGCTTGATGAAGTCGCAATCAATGAGCAGGTGGTTGATGGATTCTTCAGACCTATATCACATAGTACACCGATTGGCCAGGGACCATCCTCTCCTCTGTAGATTGTTTATGGTCAGAATTTTCTTTTGCGCCACCATCCACATGAAAGCTCGAATCTTGTGTGGAACGAATATTCGCCAAATAGACTCGTCTGGGAAGCCATTCACAATTGGGAATCTGCTATTAATCAAATGTTTGTGCATAAGACGAACAGAGAATACACAATCTGGATCTAGAGACCAGACCAGCCTACTTGGTCCACAGGGGACCTGGTTAATATCAACATAAATGATAAGATTAAAGAAATTTGTTCTCTCACTCTCTCGGCACCCCCTCTCAACTGAGTACTAAGACCAATGTTTCACTCTGTATGCATACCTGTATTGTTGGCGAGGTCCGAAACCCAGGCATCAGGCACAGCAGCGGCAACGACAACTCTTGGGAAAGCTTCAGCTAAAATCTTATTCGGAACCCAACAGTCCTTCCAAAACGATACCCATGCTCCACTGCTCGGCTTAACATGACAAGCTTTCCAAAACAACTCGTATTCTTTCATAATATTAGCCCAAACTGATCCTCCATAGCCACTCCTACACCTTTTGTTTTGCCAATCGGATTCAGAAGGGTATTTCTTTGAAATTAACTCTCTCCACCAGTTAGAGTTTAAAGAATTAGAACGTAAAGTTCACTCATTAACTGTTAGGGTTCTGATTCTTTGAATTAACCAGAGTTTGGGCTATGGAATTCTACCGTAGCCCTATGAGTAATATCCAAACCCTAATTCTCTAAATAATATACCCTAGGATAATTTAACTAGAAATAACAACTAGCGTTTCTGATTTGACAAAATACATCCAACATCTATATGCAGCATTTTAGCGTTGAGAGCATGAGATTTATATATATTAGGATATAGTATTATATCTCAAAATCCCATTAATGCAAGATCTAAATAGTCTTTTCTTACTAAGAGTATGCAACTTACCTTTGTTATTATGATAGAACCCACCATATATCGTATTATGTCTAAAAAATTCCATTAATTCAAGATTTAAAGGTACCCTATAGCTATAACTTTAAGAAGATTAAGCTTATACTTTACTAGCAAAATCTGAGCATGTGCATGCAGTCCCTTCAGTTTGAAAGATGTGAAAAGAAAACAACCATAAAAAGTTGAGAAGGGAGTCGGAGCAAATACGTGTAAGAGGAAATTACAACCAATAACACCCCTCCACGTCATGGGTTGGGTCAATACTTAACTCGAAATAAGCCAATCTAACATGACCCAACCCATTACCTGAAACTCCAACCAGAAATTACCCAACTCGACCCGATTGTCAGGTCTACTTGGATGACGCCCATTCCTCATATCACTTTTCCTCTTCCCTTGACTGTCTTGTAAGATTTATTTAATGACTTGCCATTTGTCATAAACTTGTGTCAGTATTTATTGTGTTGTCTTTTTTGGCGTATTGAAATAATTGAACCAGTACAACAAGGCCCCCCAATCGGCTTAAAGAAAGGCTTAAAATAAGAAACCCCAGTCTATCCCCATCAAGCAAATTGTCATTATAATAATTGTAGGGATTATGTGGAATTTATAAATTTATAAATTTTTTATTTGTGTTGATTGGGCAATGACGTGGTGGGTTGACCGTTAGTCAAGGGGTTTGATCGTCAAAACTAACAATCAATTTTCGAGTTTGGCCAAATTAGTAAAGTGTAGGATTAGTTCGGACCACGATATTAAATACCAAAAGATTTGAATAAGTGACATTCTGTAGTCCCCACCAAAATTAAGGGATTATTGTTCCTATATGAATGTAAAAGAAGGTGATAACTTGTTGTCTCCACTCTCCAAAGATATAGTATAAGAGACTACTTGTTGTCCATAAGTTAAAATTTTATAGATGATCTATCGACTCCAGTTTGATAACTATGAGACGACATGTCAACCTATACACGAAAAATGGGACGCAAATTATCCCCATATAGCTACAATATTTTCATGAAATCGATTACAAAGGATAACACTTTGTCCATAGAAATATTATTTAGGCGACGACTTATTATCACCAAAGTCATGTGTACGGGGATGCCACGTTGTCTTACATGGAAAAGAAACAAGATGACAAATATTGAGTGTTAGGACGAATGTTGTCTCCAATATTGGGGACGATGTAAATTATTTTCGTCACCAAAAGAATAGAGGACAAGTGTAGGAGACAAAATATGGGGACGATTTTGCCTATTTCGATGACAACTTTTTACATCCCAAACCTCCTCATTTGTCTATTGACTATTAAACCTATAAACAAATATAAATGACCTCCAAATGCGCCCACATCCGCACCAAGAAGATATCGCCAATTAATAGAGTTGAGCATCCATCAATATCACAGACTAGTGCAGCAAGCCCACATCTACAATTAGCTTCCTCGAACTCCAATAGTCATATAAGCCACTTCACTTGCAAAATGAACAAACGCAAGCCCACCTTGGCATGTTCGCGAGCTCAGAAAAAATCTCAAAACAATTAATAAAGTGTGGCCCGGTGCATCGCCAATTCGCCATCATCCACAACAATTAGTTAAACAGTGAATGACATACCATCTAAATAATGCTTGGGAAACTATCATACCAGCCGCACCAATTAGCTAATCAAGTTTATAGGTTACCACTGCACAACCCTTTCAAGCTGAGATTCATAGCATGCGCGACGGGAAACAGAATGAGCATCCCAAGCGATGATAATAGGACAAGAGAACCAAATTAAAAACCTATATGTAGGCAGAAAATAATTAAGGATACATTCATTTAGTAAAAGCAAATAGGAAGCAGTTGGCACCCAAGGAATCACAACATATAAAATCCATTATGAGCATTGAGCACTAGAGACGGGGAGGCAGTAAGAGATGATGTAATTTGCATAACAAAGTCGACATGATGTAGTGTGGGTCTTGAGCTTGAGACAAGGCAAGTATGAGACAATTACAGCGGGAAAGGCAGTCGGAGAATCGGGAAGATAAACAATAAAGGAAGATATATAAAGAGTATTTCTCCTATCAAAAGCACTGCACAAAGAGCAAAAGCTGTAAGGAGAGAGTGTAAGATAGATTAGATGATCATGATGAAAGGTTTGGTGTAAGGGTGTTGATGACTTAGTTTTGGCGATAATTATTAATTCGCTACCGACAACTAAACCAACTATGTTAACAGTTAATAGAAACAGAAAATAATTTATCAAGTACTTTGTCAGTTACCGGCTAACCCAAAAGAAAAAGACAAATAAATAATATATTTCACATGAGAGCTTTGACATTAATTGGGGGAACAAATCTTATGCATTACCTTTCTTATGCATATTAGTGGCTTACCATTTATGGAAAGCAATTAACTTTTCTTTTAATTTATTTTAATAGATATCTCTTTCGTTTTAAATCATATTTGAATTTCTTTTCACAAAATATATTTTAAACAAAAAAGTTGAGACATTTACTATGTGTTCATACCATGATGGTAATGTTTGGTAGTACACAGATTATGTCATGCTAGTATGAAAGTGCATCATAATGTATGAATATACCATAGTAGAATACTAGTATACACCAGGCGGAGCCAGTATTGGTGTCAACGTTTTTTAAACATATTACCGCAAAACGCTAAACAAATCATTCAAAATTATTGAAAGCTTATTGTTTTCGGCAACTTCAAATATTATTTATTATAACGACAAAATTATTTTTCTCATTAAATTCACTATGAATAAGAAACGGTAAAAAAATAATACATTTCATATTGATGTGACACATTAATTACCGAAATATATTGTATCCTCTATTATTAAAATGGAGAGAGTTATTGTCTGGAAAAAGAAGAAAGAGTATACAGCTTTTCATTTATAGATAGTGACACATTTTGTTTTCATAACTACAAAACGAGTGTCTACCAATATATTTACTTAGAAAAACGATTTGTTACACATATAAAAGTACCATCAAAATGGAACAACTTAATTGATCCTATTTTAAATTAAGAAATTAAATAAAGCAAAATATGAAATTTAAATGATTAACTTGATTTGTCTAGTAAAATGAAAACTTAAAAAAGGAAATAAAAATTACGAATAAAAGAATGAAGTGAAGGACTTTAAACATCTTTTACCCACTTATCGTAAAAAAGGGATGGAAAGCTGTAAACTGCCGTCATACTACAAAAGAAGTAAAAAGGCTGCAATATGACCTTGCCCTGCATCCAATCAATTGGTCATGAAATTAATAAAGAGAAACCAGACTCGTGCATGTTATTAAATAGACTCCCATTCATCATGGCCCATAATCTCCAGCGGACACCCATTCTATTGCCACATTACATTTAATAACATCTCCAATCATATACAAAAAAGCATCTCCAATGACAATGAGTTGCCTTTATATTGCATATTGCTGGCAGTCGCAGAGACGTATAACCTTGACCTCTTTCCTTCCTTCCTTGCATTCCCACCCTTCCCTTTTATTTTTCTCCCCACGAAATGAAGCAAACACTAAACGATGATCAAACACAGCTCGTCAATGAGTTGCCACCACAAGAAGAACAAGCAGATTTTGATTCCTCTTTGTACTGTCTCGAAGATCAAATCTTGTCTCCATATGAAGAAAAAACACATCCATCCACGAATGAACTGTCGTCAAAAGAAGAGCAATCAGAAATATCCACGTATTTCGTGCATTGGGAAGAAGAGGAGCTTTCTCACTTGCTTACTAGAGAAGATCAGAAATCATGGCACGGACAGCGCATCGTCGATTCATATTCCTCTAACCCTAATTTGGCTAGAGATCGTGAGGAAGCGAAGGATTGGATTCTCAACGTCAGTTCCCATCATTCTTTCACTAATCTTACTACCGTTTTGGCTCTCAACTACCTTCATCGGGTCCTTCCAACTTGTCATGATCTTCACACCGACAAGACATGGATTAACAACCGACTCACATCTGTAGCTTGCCTCTTCATCGCGGCCAAAATGGAGGGATATGTTCCTCTCTTAAAGGATCTCCAGGTATATATATTTCGCCAAATTTGTCGTTATTCACTCTTTCTTATAAAGCTCATTGTTACCGAAGAAAATCCTCTTAATTTTGGACTATTAAAATTGCATGCTTCAGTAAGAAATTTACTAATTTATAATCCTTCCATCGGCGAGATCTATGGTGTGACAATACATAAAAAATCCTTTGTAGCGACATTTTTATTACGACAATTTTGAAAATTGTCGTTCAAACGCGAGAGATAAATATTTGTGTCGTCACTTATTTGAAATGTCGATAAAACATATTTTAAAGCAACGTATGTTGCAATATTTTTTGTAAATGTCGAAACAAGATGAGTGTATTGCATCATTTATAAAAAATGTCATAATACATATATTTTCTAGCGACATAAGTAATGACAATAATAGAAAATGTTGGTTAATCAACAAGCTATATGAGGATACAACGTCATATACAAAATATGTTGGAACAACGAGTAAATAAAATCCTACTAACGACATTTTTATCCCGACAATTGTGAAAAATGTTGGTCTAGTGTGGAGACTAAATAATTATGTCATCATTTATACAAAATGTCGAAAAAAACATATTTTATAACGACATATATTACAATAGTTTTTCTAAATGTCGGTTAATCATCAAATTGGATGAATGTATGGCATCATTCATAAAAAACGTCAGAATACCTATATTTTACCGCGACATAAGTTACGATTATTTTGACAAATGTTGGTTAATTCGCAAACTAGATGAGTGTGTTGCGTCATTTACAAAAAAATGTCAAAATAACCATATTTCATAGAGACGTATATTGTGATAGTTTCGATAAATGTCGTTTAATATACAAGTTAGACTAGTGTTTTCCGACATTTATGAAACATGTCGGAGTATTTACAATTTAAATACGTTCACTTTTGCAGTAAATCCAGAAGTTTGAAAAACCCATGTCGTCAATTAATTAAGAACAGTACAGTAGTGATCGAGTATATTATAAAGCCGTTGGACATTGATGGTGATTTTTCTGTACGTTTCGATATCCAAATTAATCCTTACTATGATTAATTCCATCAGCATTTAATTTAATTTATTTTCTTTTATCCTTATCCCCTATGCGCCGCGGGAAAACTTCCCACCGAGCGCGCGGAAAGTTCATTTGCTGCCGCGGAGAGGCCTCTTCCTTTATCGACCGCTCCGCTCTAGATTAGAAACGAAGACCACCTAGTCTGCAGCTTCCTTCTTTGCCTCTTCAAGCCCGTACTCCTTGGATCCTACCTTCCATCTGCACTTTTTAATCCTTCTCGGTCTCAATTTTCTCCCTCAAATTTTCAAGTCATTTCGCCCTTTCTGTTGTTCGGCTGCTCTTGTTGGTGAGGTGGGAGAAGCTCATCGCTGGCCACAGCTGGGAGAAGCTCTCCACTCGACCATCACTAGGAGAAGCTCGTCGCTCGGCCACCGCCAGCTGTGTCTGAATCTCGCTGCTTCTTTCCTATGCTCTGTAAGTCCTCTCCTTCTTGTCCGACCACCGCCAATAACCAATATTATTAGTTTCGTTAAGCAATTGAGTTACAATATGAATTGCAGAAGGGATGCTTGACTTGTAGTTGAGTTGCAGATTACATTCCGATAGGCCAAGTCGCATATGCTCTGCCTCTCGTTGTTTCTTGATCTTCTAATACTTTGGCTGGCACCTTTGTACGCCTATGTGGAAGGAACCTACGCCATATGTATTTAACTATTTATTGTCTAGCAACTTCATTTGTTGAGAATTGCAGCAGAAACAAAACCAAGCGGCTTCTGTAATTCCTATTTCCTATCTATATCCAATATCTATCAAAACACAACCAAAGATATCTATACAAATAGCTAAGGGACAAACAATCATGGAGTACAAAGAAGCCTCACTAGAGGCGTGTATCAGTAGAGTGAAAAGAGAGGAAGAGAGCCAGCAAGAAAGAGCAGCAGCTCTTTGAGTATGCAAAGGCAAAAATTGCCCAAGTGTGTGAGATTAAAAAATAATATTAGAGTGGAAGGTGCCTAATTTCTTATAAATATGTAGTATGGACAAGTGACTAATTCTAACCGGGCATAACTATAAATCATTGACTGATGGGGCCATGTTTATTTGTTAATTGTTACTGTAAATCACCACCAGTCTGATGAGTTCATCTTCTTTTTGGCTTTGAAACAATAAATTTGAGTTCATTAGCCGAGTTCATTATAAGGTGCGTGCAAGAAAATGATTATTGATCTCTCAATATAACAACTTCAGCCTCCCTATTGGCAATTTCCAGTAAGTTCTTTCGTTTTTGTTTTGCACACCTAATTGCGCGCTTGTCAAGATGCCAACACTCGCCGAGCGCCTAACGTTTTCTTTAACCTTTCTCTACATTGATCCTAAACTAAGAGGCATGTGAGACTTTAAGTTCAATGCTCACAGTATGATTTTTTTAGTTGAATGATTGGAATTTAGTACATAATCCGATAGATTGTTTGTTAGGATTTGAACTGGCTTTGACTGCTCACCATATTATGATAATTTGATAGACTTTATGTTAATTAAATATTTTTAACTGCTCATCATGCAAGCTGGTAGAAGAAACTAATTATCACTTGAATTTGCAATCTGAAAATATGGGACGACAGCCATTGTATGGGCATGTATGCGGTTGAATTTTGCTTGTTTTGGCTTCTCAGTCTATAACTGATGGTATCTTGGGAAGTTAGGCTGACCGTTTATGTTCTTTACTCCAAATTTCAGCTATAAAGCAAGATGCATAGTCTAGTTAGTCTACTACATATATGCATCCACTAAAGTCGATTTGAGCACGTTAGAATGAGACTCTGGGTATGCAAGGCCATTGTTTAGTAGCAGTACACTTGAAATGTTTACAATATTTAACTAAACAACTGCGTTGTTCATCCCATTTTTATCTTATATAAGTGGTTTTTCTGTTATTTGACCATTACAGGTGAATGTATGTCCTGGCCTTATGAACAGCTGAATCAGGCTTTAACTCTTGAGGTATATCGATTGTTATGTTTCTAATGTTTTATGTAAGTTTGAAGAGGCTTAGAGGGAAAATTCTGGTGACTTGGAAGTTTATTGGAGTGATGTATCTGCTGCGGCTAAGTATGTAAGCATTAGTTTGCACGGTACCTATGTTGCTGTATAGTGGAAGTCTACTTTTGCATATGCTTGTTGCCTTTTCACGTTTTCTCATTTCTTTTCCTTCTATCTAAATCAATGCCATGGACAATTTCTATGCTCGGTGGATGTGGTATTCAGGGTTGTAATGGAATTTTTTTAGCACTGTAGAACACTTGTTCAACTTTTATAAGATTTTGGCTAGGACAGCAACATTCTATTTCAACTTTTCCAGCTCTCAAGAAAGAAATGCAATGAGGGCGGTTCACTTCCTTCCTTTCTATGGTTTATTTATCCTTTTCTCATAATATCACATTGTTTTTATCCGTGGAGGTTATTTGTGAGCTTCTCATCTTTTGATTTGTGTGGAGTGGAGGAGATTTTCCTTTGGTGGGCAGAATATATAGTTTCATTTCCATGGATCTTGTTGTTTCTTTACCTTCCCTCAGAACAATTGTGTTGCTGTTGTTGCCGTCCGTTTTGTTGGGGCTTTTCCATTCAAAGTATTAGAGCTGACATCGAGCATTTTGAGAAAATTTCCTACGCTGGCAATCAATCTACTTCACTATTCCATCTCAATCTTTCACACAACCATCTCGTGAGTCTCTAGGTACAACTCTCTTCCTAGTCTTTTTTGTTTCGTTTTTTCTTGTATATACATGAGAACCGGCTCCAAGGGAACATTCCAATCTTTTACATCAACGGTCTCTTCCTAGTCCTCCATTGTAATATTTATTGAGTAGCTTTTGAGATTGTTATACATGATTTTTTCTGGCTTGTAGATTTGGTTCAAGCGAATGGATGAAAGTTGGATATATGAGTCCGATAGAATGAGCTAGAAGTTTTTGGATGGACTAGCTAGTTTTATCGAGTTTTCAAAAAGATCAAAATCATCTGGGACATTATCTTGCCCTTGTCGAAGATGTGTTAATTGCTATCGACATGCACAAAACACAGTGGTCACACATATATTAGAGAATGGCTTTTCTCCAGGATATATACATTGCTCTTCCCATGGAGAATCGATTTTAGGTACTCGGGATTCATATCGTTCTTATGATGTTGCAAGTGATCAAAGACAAGCTAATGTAGAAGGGCAACGAAACAATGTGCGGCAGTTTTTCAAAGATATGGCAACTGGGTATGGTCAAGTGGGAGAATCAGAATCTAATGCGCAGAGTAATGTTGATTACTCCTTCGCTAGTGATCATGACATGCAGCCACCTACGGAAACTTTGAATGAAGAAGCAACAAAGTTCTGTGATTTACTAGAGCAGACATATGAGGATCTTTTCAGTGGATGTCGGAAACATAGTAAGATCTCTTTTATTCTTGAGTTATTCATATAAAGAATTTACATGGATGGAGTAATCAGTCATTCAAAGACCTTTTGAGTTTATTAAGGGAAACATTGCCAGAAGGAGATAAATTGCCGGGGTCAACTTATGAAGTTAAAAAAACTAATCAATTCATTAGGCCTTGGATACAAGATGATTGATGTTTGTCCAAACAATTGTATGTTGTTTTGGAAGACAAACATAGATAAGCAGAAATGTACCAAATGTGATGCCTACATATATGAGGACGATGAAATAAGAGGTTCATGTAGTTCTACCAAGAAGAAGAATCAATTAGGTAAGAACGTATTGCGCTGGTTTCCTTTGATTCCAAGGTTGCAAAGGCTATTTATGTGTCCTAAAACAGCTTCTTATATGTGATGGCACTTCGATGAACGTAAAGATGATGGGTACATAAGACACCCTGCTGATGGTCGTGCTTGGAAAGATTTTGATGCTAGATACAATGATTTTGCAAAGGAACCCCGCAATCTTCGGTTGGGTTTAGCTAGTGATGGATTCAACCCTTTCAGGAGTCTTTCTAGCGCTCATAGCACATGGCCTGTCGTCCTAACTATCTACAACTGGCCGCCTTGGCTATGCATGAAGAAATCTTCATATATTATGTCCCTTCTTATACCTGGACCTAAATCTCCTGGGGATAAGATTGATGTGCTCTTAGAACCATTGGTTGATGAGCTAAGTGATTTATGGATAAAAGGGATTTACACATATGATGCCCACACTAAAACCAAGTTCAAGTTGCATGCATCTTTGCTATGGACAATAAGTGATTTTCCAGGTTATGGCATGTTGTCGGGTTGGAATACAAAAAGTATATTTGGCTGCCCTTGTTGTGGTGTAGATACTTGGTGTAAACGGTTGAAGAAAGGTCAAATTTTTTGCTTTATGGGGCATCGTCGATGTTTGGCTTCTAATCACCCATTCAGACGAGATAAGGATAGGTTTGATGGAGCGGAGGAATGTAGAACAACTCTGGTTCGAATGACTGGTACTCATGTTCTGGAATTGCTTAATTTTCATTCCTTGACCATACAAGCAAATGGTGAGCCTATAGAAGATGAAAACATTGAGAAGGCTTGTAAGAAGAAGAGCATATTCTTTTGTTTGCCATATTGGGAGTACAATTTGGTGAGGCATAATCTTGATTTGATGCACATAGAGAAAAATGTTTGCGATAACATACTGAACACGATAATGAATGTCCAAGGGAAAACGAAAGACAATTTGAAAGCCCGTGAAGATTTGGAATTGATGGGTATAAAAAAGGGTCTTCATCTTATTAAGCAAGGTAATGGAAAAGATAAGATGCCCCCGGCTTATTATGCGTTGTGCAAAACAATGAAAGAGCAAATGCTTGCTACTTTGAAAATGGTGAAAGTACCTGATAGTTATTCGTCGAACATATCTAGTTGTGTAAAGACGGATGCTAAAAGCATAATGTGCCTCAAAAGTCATAATTGTTACATCTTACTACACGATCTACTTCCTGTAGGGGTGAGGGACTGCTTGCCTGACAAGGTGAGTAGGGTTATTATCGATTTGAGCACTTACTTACGAGAGATATTGCTTGCCTTGAAGGTTGCCTAATAATAGAGATAAGGATCTATTATGCTCGTACAATTGAAAGTACTATACTTACAACAGGTTGTCAGAACTAACAGCATTCGGATGCCTTTATGGTTTCTAATCTATTGATATTGTATGCTCTTTCACTGTAGTTTTCTGCTCTTTACTAGTTGGGAGAGCTTATTAATCTTTTTATCGTTAATTCAATCAACATAAATGGATATGACATGAGCTCTACATAACTTACCAAATAATATAAGTAAACATGTGAATTCCTAAAGCTGAATTTGCTTCATGATGTTGTTATTCAACTCTTGCTAAGATTATATCCATTGTTCCCTTAAAATTATTCTTTTTATCTTATGGAGGTTTTAGTTATGAATGTTAAATTCCTAGTGTACCACTGCATTATTTTTATGAGCTGTAATGTGATTTGGATTTTCTCAACACAGGTACTTGATGACACTGAAAGCTCATGTTAGAAATAGAAACTATCCGGAAGCTTCAATCGCTGAATGGTAAATTGCAAATGAATCTATTGAATATTGTTCTAGATATTTCACAGGTGTCAACACAAGATTTAATAGAGTGCCTAGAAATGATGATGGGGGGGGGGATCATGTGCAAATAGAAGATAGTTCAGTAATTACAGCACCCGGTCGTTCGATTGGCAAAGTGAATGATGTTGAACTTGATCCTAAAACATGGATGCAAGCACATAGGTTTGTGTTGTACAATTCAACAAAAGAGGTTCAGAAATTCATCAAGTACGTAGTCTTTTTCTCTTATATCTATCCTTTTCATATGCGGTTGTCTTTTGTTTTATGCTAATCTCAAACTTATTTGATTGATAGAGAGCATCGAGACATAATTAAAGGAGGTTGTATGAGGAAAGGTCGTAAGAGAGGTCGTTCTGACCATGAAATTGAACAAACACATCACTCAAAGTTTGTGGACTGGTTCAAAAATAAAGTGAGAGTAACATTTTTTCAAAATTGATTTTTGTCTACAGATATAGTATTTATGTTTGCGAAATGAATGTTTTATATGAAATTGACCTAACCACCATTATTTTCAGGTATCTAAATTAGAAGCAGAGCATGATCCTCTAGCTTCTGATCATCTAAAATGGCTAGCTCGAGGCCCGTATAGAGTGGCAAGACAAGTCCATAGCTATATCACTAAAGGATTCAGATTCAGTACAAAAGCTCGTGAAAAAAAGAAGAAAACACAGAACAGTGGTGTTTTCGTAGCATCACAGACGTCACAGTCTGATGGTGATACAATTTATTATGGTCAGGTAGTTGATATGATTGAGTTAAACTATTATGAAAGGTTCAAAGTAGTTTTATTCAAGTGTGAATGGGCCGATGTTGAAAAGGGAAAAGGCGTTACGAAAGATCAATTCTGATACACATTAGAGAACTTTTCAAAGTTGGTTCACACAGGATCTCATGTGGCAGATGAGCCTTTTGTTTTTGCATCTCAGGTTGAGCCTATATTCTATGTTGAAGACTCACGAAAACCAGGATGGTGTGTCGCTTTACGGACAAAACTTCGGGATACATATGACATGCGTGATGAAGTGGATCACTACAAGAAATTTGACCTTAAGTGACAAATTAATTATGTTGTCATAAAATATTTTTCATATTAAGCAACTAAATATGACAAAAAAAAAACTTGTCACATTTAATTGACTATATGTGACAAAAGTTATATTTGTCATTCAAAGTTGTCATAATAGAGTTACATTGTGACAAAGTTTTTGTTGTCATTATAATTTTGTCACTATATGTCTTATTTACCGCGCAAATACTGCTACAGAATGACAAAACATCCCGTCACCTTATGGTTTGTCACATTATGTTCAAGAAATCCTAAAATATGATAATATAATTTGTCATAATATGGTGTGCAGAATGAAATAAACTTTTTCATTAATAATTTTTTTTTTAGAATTTCTATTTTTCGTCCAGAATTCCATTCGGCGGGACTATTATTCCCCTTCCCTCCAAGACGAAAAAAAACCCCAACCCGCATCTCTAACCCTTCAGCTCCAAGAACAGAAACCCCAATTCCATCTCCACTGCGAATTGCAAAGTTGAAACCCCTCTCCCCACATCCTCTTCAGCGATTCGTCTGGGTACGTTCTCCTCCCCGCGAATCGATTGTCCGGTAAGTCTCGTTCGTCTCCTCGCCCTGGACTCCTTTTCCTCTGTGATTTTGGTTTTGATTTGCATGGTGGATACCTGATTCCGATAAAAGCAGAGTTGGGTTCCTCATGTTTCTTCTTCTATCTCTGTCGTTCATAGGCGCTCTTGCACAGGGGGTAGGGCTTTCCCTCTGAATCAACAGTCTCTGATTAACCAAGTTGCCCTCCTTTGCTTCGACGACCTGCCTTCCCTGCCGCGAGTTCCCTCCGTCGATAAACCGAGTAAGTATGGCCTTCGATTTTGTGTAAGCCCAGTGTATGGATTGGCTTACATAGATAGCTGTTAGGAAATTTTTGTATCTGGTACGCGAGATGAGTTAATTTGATGCAATGGATTTGGATGAAGGCGACATTTGTGAAAAGTGTTTTTTGATGGGGATGGTTTTAGTTTGTGAAAGGCCAATGTGCCATGCTGTTTGGGTTTAACTAAGATGACTGAAACATGATTGAAAAGATTAGTCCTTCTGATGATAACCTCAGCTACCCAGATGTTGAATTAGTAATTCTGATGACTTCCCTTGATCTGGTTGATTCTGAAACGCGTATGATTTGAAGCAGCATGCTGTTTGGGTTTAACTAAGATGACTATCTCTCTGGTGTACTGTTTATCTCCTTTCTAAGTTAAAAAAAAGCATAATTTGTTTACTAGATTTGAGCTACCTTGAACTGATTTCAAAGTTTAATGCTACATGCAGGTTATTTGTCTCTTTGGTCGATTACAACCTGCTGCGGCAAGTTACAGACTGCAATCAAAGGTCAGTTATACCTTAACGCGTAATGAGTCGTGAGTGGATAATGCTCAAAGATCATTGGTGTGCTGATTATGAGTTGGGTGTTAATGAGTTCATGGAAGTTGCTTCTAAGCATGTTGATGCAATTGGTAGGGTTAGATGTCCGTGCAAGAACTGCAATAATCTCTACTTTAAGACATTAGTCCAGGTGCGGGGAGACATATTTAAGCATGGTATGGTCGAGACATATAAAACGTGGGTCCATCATGGTGAGTCTTATGGTGTTAGTAGTAACGGTGAAAACCCACCGACTGAGTCTGACGATGTTCATAATGAAGAGAGTGGGTTACAGGACGACATGTCTGAAATGTTGGGTGATTTTGGTAGGGCGAATGAGTGTCTAACAACCGCTGAACCTTCCCACGGTCCTAATAATAATGGTGCATTGGCAAGGCTCCTCAAAGATGCCAATTGCCCTCTTTACCCTGATTGTAAAAAAATTTCAAAACTGTCCTATGTTATGAAAATGATGAACATCAAGATACAGACAAACAGTAGTGATAAAGCATTCAACCAATATCTTGAATTAATCAAGGAAGGTTTACCGAATGGGGAAACACTTCCCACTTCGTTCTATGAGGTGAAGAAGTATATGCGTGATCTTGGATTTGGTTACACCATCATCGATGCATGTCCCAATAACTGTGTTCTGTATAGGGGGGCAGCTTGAAGCTGCTCGAGAATGTCCAAAATGTAAAGAACCTAGGTTTAAATCTGGTAAACAGAAAGATGTTGCCTTAAGAGAGCTAGATATTTCCCCATTAAGGATAGGTTGCAGCGGTTGTTCACTACCAAAGATCTAGCAAAAGATATGCGGTGGCACAAGGATAAACGCGTTGATGATGATATGCTTAGGCATCCAGCTGATGGTAAAACGTGGAAGGATTTTGATCGGGATCACCCTTGGTTTGCTGCGGATCCCAGGAATGTCAGACTAGCGCTGCTTAGTGATGGGTTTAACCCATTCGGTAACATGAGCAACAACTACAGTATGTGGCCTGTTGTCTTAACCCCGTACAACTTACCTCCTTGGTTATGTATGACCGACCCTTTTTTTTTCCTTAGTGTCCTAATTCCTGGTCCCGAATACCCCGGGACTGAGTTGACTGATGAAGACAAACACCCTATGTTTGTGAAACTAGAGGTACGGTAATCTGTCTTTGTTAATTTCAAATTATCAATTGCATAGTCTGAATGCATGGAATTTGATGAAATTGCAGAGCGAGTTTGCATTTGCCTCAGCTACTGAAGAGGTGAGGAAGGCTTTAGATAAGAAACTCCACAAACGCTTCTTGAACTACGAGTACACCTGTCATAAACACTACAAGGAACAGTAAGACCCCACCAAAGCTCGTCTGAACACTCCAGAAGGAGTGAAACAGGAAGACTGGGAGGCCCTCTGTGAGCACTTTGAGAGTGATCGATTCAAGGTAAAACTTGCCGTGTTTGGTTATTTGATGACACTTGTACAAGATGAGAGCTTAGCACACATTTCTGTTTGCAGGGGCGGAGCACAAATAACATACAAAACAAGGCTAAGCAGCAGTATGCTCACACTACTGGGGCAAAATCCCACGACCAGAGAGTGTATGAAATGGTAAAGCATTAAGTTTTATTTACATCTTTGTACAACAACAAATCTGAATTTGACCAGATGACCATAAACTAGGGGTAAACAGGCCACTTACCACACCCTTTTACCATGTTTGAACATTTGAACTATCATGTATAGGAGCAAAAGAAGCTGGCTGCACAAGCAGCTCAAACGGAGCAGGTAGATGACCAGGATGCTGAGGATGATGATGCGGTGCCCGTTGACATTGAGCTGTATGCCAACACGCACAAGAAGGCAAGTGATGGTACTTGGGTGAGCGAGGAACCGAAAGCGAATTATGTAAGCCCTTCTGCTCCTCTTATATTGTGTACCTAGTCCACGCACATGAATGGATATTCGATGTATAGTTATTGTAATAGGTTGATTGAATTGAGAGGGAACAATTATTACTGTGGTCTGGTTTATTATGCGCCTCCTGTTACTGTGGTGTGACTTTTATTTTGCTTTGCATCTTGTTGTGGCCTGTATATTTGGGTGTTGACTTTTATTTTGGTGCAATATAGGAGGCGATGCTGGCCCTCCATGCCCAAGCAAAGGCAGATGGGAATCCACTGCTGGGTTGCGACATCGTTCAGAAGGTCTTGCAGAGGAAGCTCAAGTATGGACCTAAAGAAGCAGTGAGGAAGTCGGCAAGAGAAGTTCAGCTGGAAGCAGATCTGGCAGCAGCAAAGGCAGAGGCGGAAAGTAAGACCAAGGAGTTGGAGGCCAAGCTGGTAGAGCAGGATGAGAAGATTAAAGCTCGGGATGAGGAGATTGAAAAACATAAAGTAGAGCTTGATCTGCAACATGAACGTTTGGCTAACCAAGGGAAAAAGATGGAACAAATGCGCTTGGCACAAGAGAAGATGCAAAAGAGTATGGAAACCGTCCTCGCCAAACTCAGCAGGAAATGATTGCACCAGGTACATAGCTATTATTGAATGCATGAATTTCATCTATAGAACTTAGTCAATCTGTTAGGAACAATTATGCACGAATGTGAAGTCTCAATCTAGCTTCTTCTCAAATTGCAATTGCAGGTTTGGACGCATCCCTGCACGACCGTGTGTTCATATGACTTGAGGAGGTTGCGTCTTAGCGAATGTTTTCCTGAACGGAATTATTTATAAGTAGTTGTCGGCTGCAAACCCATTTTGGACAATTTGGTTGTGTCGAACAGAATGTAGGAGTGTGTGATGTGATGCAGGAATATTATCTATTTTGCGTCTTTGTAAGCTGGGAGCTAGGACCTTGAATATTCAGCGTTTTCTAAATGAATGTGATTGTCGGCTTGTTTTATGACATATTTTATGTGTATTTCGCTTGTCACATTTACTGCTTACAGGAACGAACAAATTATGACAATGTTCCATTATCAGTTTATGACAATGGTATTACGACAAAGCAGATCCATATTATGACAAACTGGACCGTCACTGAATACATAAAATATGACAAAATTATTTTATCATATGTGATTTCTGAGGGCACGTGCCCTACAGCTTAAAGTGACGAATGTGAATGACAAACAGTTCCCTCATAATATCTCGTTCAGTCAGTTGGTTGTATTAAAGTGTGACAAAATTAACAGTCTAATGTGACAAGATCTTTCGTCATGGTAGGACAACATATTATGACAACGATATATTGTCAAGTTGGCTGAACAATATTATGACAACCTAAAAATTAAACTTTGTCACATTAGACCTAATACGACGGAGCAAAGCTGATAAAGCCTTTTTGTCATAACACTTGTCACATTAGACAAAAAGTGACAAACTGGCACACTAAAATGACAAATTGGGTGCGTCACAAAATACCTAATTTCTTGTAGTGGATCCTCACCAACCTCATATTGATATATCATATCGGTCAACTTCAACAGCAGACGTTAAAAATAGCAATGTCCGAAGAAGAATTATGAACTTGTGAGTTTATTTATGTTTTCCTTCTTCATTGATTATAGAAATGAGCTGATAATTAGTATGTCATATCTGGTTTCCTTTTTCCTCTCCGATCTGGTTTGCTGCTGCTGGGACGTTTCTTTTCCAGGGTCTGCTCGATTGTGGCTTCAAATCTACAGTGTCAGCCTCTCCGGTTTTGGTTTGTTGCTGCTGGGTTGTTTTTTCCTTGCTTGGCTCCTCTATGACCCTCTGAGACAGTCCGTTCCTTTTCATTCGTTGTTCTCTCTCTATAGTGTTGCCTTCTTTGCTATTGCTTGCAGTCGGGGCTGCTTGTCTCTTTTTTGTTTGTTCTTTCTATATTTTCATGGATGTTTATTTAATAAATGAGGTCACCATTTCAAAAGAATAAAGTATTTTCAATTGGTTGGTTTTGACGAGAGAATTTGCCATCTGGTCTTTTGCTTTTTCTTTTGGTGGTTACTTCCGGATTTCCAACTGTAGACTTTTAGCTGAGTCTGGTTTCGGAACTTGTTTGTTTAGAATGAGTATTGCGATTAAGGATTATACTTTGCTAGGTTATTAATTTTGTTAGTGCAAATGTTTTTGGTCAAAATGGTATCATTCGCTCATTCTCTGTCGTCCATCAATTATCATGATCTATTTTTCTCTTAAGCCATAGTATATACAATTAGTTTACCACCATTTTGATATGAGCTTTCCACACCTCTTTTTGTAATATGGTTCTTTCCATTAGAAAGTTTTATGCTGAATTAGACAAATATGTAAAGAGAAAGAACGTACTTTTTGCTGAATTATCTCGTAGACAGATCAACAGTGGCTCTTTGACTGATTGGTTACACCAAAATGGTATTGGTGTTGTGAATTTGTGTTATAAAGAGTCATACGGAATCCAAATGAAAATGAAATTCCATTGTCCTAAATGATAGGATCACTTGTTTATTTTTTTCAATGTGACATGCATATGATATCTACAAGTAGATCCATAACGCAACCAATTAGATGGTGTGTGGTCTTACTTCCCATTGTTTTTTTAAGTCTGTTATCTGTTGTGGTAGTCTATTGTTATTCTGAATTAAGAAAAAGTGAGAATCTAAGCATAGTTCAGTGTTGAGGAAGTAGAGGAAGTTTACAATTCTGGATTCTCCATACTCTAGAAGTTAAGAGCCATCTTTCATCCCGTATAATCTGCTCATCTAGGTTGTACTCTCTGGTTTGAACCTGGTATGTTCCTTCTCTTGAGTTGATCTTTGAACTCTTTGGTGAAAATTAGTCCTTAATTAGTTCTCAGATGTGACTCGAGTGATCAAGTCCCTTGACTGTCTCTTCCCTGTGGTTGATCCGGATCTTCGTTTGGTTCTCATGGTTGTGCATGGAGAGTGTTGGCTCCTCTGATCGGGTCGTCTTGTTGTTGTTGGCTCGTCTCTTTGCGGATCTGCTTTGTCCTATGTGGAACTTTTGTTGTCGACTGTGGCATTTTGTTTTGTTTGCAGCTGCTAGTTTATTTGTTCTTATGTTGTTTGCTGTTGTCCTGTTCTTCCTTTCGTTAATTTGGGTATGCACACCTTGTGATGCCCGTATGTACTTCAACTTGTAAACTTTTTTGTTTCCTTTTTCCTTGCTAATGCAGTTCACTTTTATAAAAGAAATAGCATGCACATCTCATTTTTGTTATCCGTTCTTAATGCATTCTGAAACACGTGCATGTTATTGCAGACTGGGGAGTGACATGTATGGCTCCACAAAGCAAACTTGCAGAGCAAACCAAGGGATTCTGGAGGACAGATCACACTAAAACAGACAACCAAGGGATGTTTTGCATCTGACTGACGAAAGTCACTGAACCAATTTTTTCCTCTTTGGCTCAAATTTTTTTTCGGTGGATTCTCATGGCAATTTCATACGTCACTTCACTTGGTTGAAACAATCACAGCATTGAGGATGCTTTCACAGAATGACGGAGACACGATGATGTTTTATGGGTTGGAAGATAATGTTTGTGAGGGACTTGTTGGGATGAACGTATGCGAGTGTATGAACATTAGATTTTGTTAATTGAAGTTAACTTTGCAGGCTGTTTTTGCGAATATTAGACGTACTTTTGTGACGGGTTTTACTTATATTCCAAGCTTGGATCTTTCTGACTCATAGATGTTTGGTGAATGGATAGCTACTGGTTTTATGTATTGCAAAGTCTGAAAATTTCGAAGTCTGAAAATTTCTCGTTTTATGTATTAGATCAAAACACAATTTTGGAAGAGAAACACAACATTTATTATTTAAAATTGGAACAAGTCAAGGTTACAAACTACTGTCTAATACAGAATACAGGCTCCATCTAAACACAAACACTACAAAACACAAACAACCATCTAATCAGAAACACTAGCTAACGGGATACATCTCTCACTACTATCTAATATCATTCAACTTAATAGTCTAAACCAAGTTCGCCTTCCACGCAATTCATTCGTTTCTTCAACTCTCTAATTGCTTCCTCAACATCAACACCATGCGAACCAAAGTTGTTAGCAATCGTGGAGGAGGATGGTTGGCTATCAACAGCATCACGAAGTCGACTACGAAGCTTCTTGTTCTCTTCTTCAAGATCAACAAGTCGGATTCGCAGTTTGAGAACCAATTTTGAAAGTTCTTGCTCCCGGACTTCAATGGCATGAACATCACACCCTTTGAAGTTATTAAGTTGAATGCCAAACAATTTGAAGCGATTCTCTAAGGTGAAAACAGCAAGTTATTGACACTAGCCAATTCAAACAGAAATGAGAAAGGGAAAATAAAGAAATAACAAACCAAGGGCCTTACGGTCGGAATTCATTGAAGGCAAATATGATGGTTGTGAACGCTTGTTGGTCCAATCTGTAGGTCGAGCATTTGAAGGAGCAGTTGCAACAGTTGGCTCCAATTCCCAAGCAGACACTCGATCTGGAAGCAAACTTGAACTCGGTCCATCCCATTCCACCTTTTGAGAACAGCACAAGCAAAACATTGAGAAAAGGATTAGGCTTTTGAGTTCTGTTTCGTTAAAACTAAGAACCAAGATCAAGAACCCAAAAATATATCTCGTACAGCCTTCAATTTGTCAAAAGATAAAATGAAAAAAAGGAAGGCTCATTAACTTAAAGGATCTCCATTCAGAACAATTCCACTGTGGCGAGAAGTTTTCCCCCACACCGGCAATTGTGCCATTGAACCTGTAGTTTATTTAACAAGGATAACACGTTAAACGTACAAGTAGTTGGAACACAAATTCTATCCAACAAATTCAAGAGATTAGACCTTTCCTCTGTAACTTCCTCATACTCAAATCTCATCGCAACTCTCGTTCCAATGGATAGATGGTGGTTTCGAGCTTCGAGATACTTGTTAACCCTTACAATGAACTCAAACCGACTTGGCCTGCAAACGAAATACTATTTCACCTCACTTCTAATTCTAGGAGAATGAAAATGAAATCAACAAGAGGAAATGCAAGTAGGCAAGGGGACGATTGGATCACATGTTGTGATAAGGAACTAAGCATTGCTATGCCCTTTAATGAATCGATTGATGTGTCATAGGCACCAAGGATGGGCCTCGTGCACCTAGCACCTTTAATGACTATATATATATGTTCCCTTATTTAATTAGGGAGATGTAATACCAAGTGAAAGCATAATAAAAGGAGACACTTAAATAGAGAGATAGTTCCCATCAATAAGAAAGCGCCCACAAGTCATGGAAGCTAAGATTGAGCTACAGAAAGAACACATAGTATTGTCAGGTCATATAAACCATGTGATTATACATCATATGATTTACGTAGCCACAGTACAAACAAATTTCACAGACATTATGGCCAAGTAAGTTATGTTTTTTGTAGAGAAGCTCAAACCAAAACCTGAAAAGTAAACCTGCATCTCAGGCATAAAAACTAGTGCATCAACTGCACAAGTTGCTAGATAATGAAGCAAAATGCACGAACCTAGGCTTGTAGAGGACGGAAAATAGAGTTCCATTTGCAATCGCATGAGCAGCTGTGGCAAGAATTCCCATATGTGTACTTTTCCTCGATATAACAAAAGGTAGCCTGTTTGGCTGTTGACTCATATACCTCCTAAACCCCACACGAAAGTCCCCACAATTTTAGACCCAATTCCGATGAAATCGAAGACAAGATTATCATGAACAATGAAATTACGTACTTTAAGAAGATGAAGGCATCGCCTGCCACTAATCTTTTTGCCCGAGCAAATACACTCCACCCATTCATCAAATGACGCCTGGGTCGACCTATCACAATATTTTAATGCTCATATTAGAACCACAACCAGTTTCCAAATAAACATCACACAAGTAGGTAGATGAATATAAAATATATAATCCCCAGGGCAGTATTACACATAAAAGAAGCTAAGATAATCCCCATTCTTAGCACATCACTGAAATCGATATTCGGGAGTACAGCCTAATGGGAAAATCGTGGATCTTCAAAGACAACACAAGCCATAGCGGAGTTCACAGCTAGTCTTTGTAACTCCCAAACTAACTCACCTCGATAAATGTGACAGAATTGCCACTCATAGCCATGAAGATCTCTGGCAACCAAAACTTGGGAAGGGGACGGCTGGGACATATCTTGGTTTAGAGTTGGTAAATAATACAGTTAGTACCAGATAATTTATGCATATACTATAATAAGAATTGTAATGAAAATTTTCCAGATACTAACCAACGGAGGTAGACAATCAATTGCATATTTTCGAGGAATAAAGAACCCTCCATGGGAACTAGCGTCAGAATGTGTAATTATCTTGGAAAAGGAATGGACTTTGCAACCCGCAGGTTCAGGTGGGAGAGTATCAAGACTAGTTAACTCATCAGGTTGATCCGACTCTGGAAGCAAATCAATTTGAGCATAAACTTCATCCGTTTCAGGTTCAACCATGCGGCACACAGAAACAACTTTACACAGGATCTTAGATGGAAGTTGGAATTGATGAGGCACTTGATGTTCTAAACCCTCTGGAACTTGAAGTTGCTCCATGTGGCCTTGTGGGAAATAGTACACTCTTTCGCATTCCCCGGGAAGGATAACAAGAGGTCCAGCACATGCATGCCAAAGCTCTTTCCAAAGAGCATCGTTACATACTCCTGCAGAAAATAAGGCATCAGCTAGCGTACTATTGCATGACGGTACAGCAAGCAGGATACTTACAATCATGACAGTGTAACCCTTTTTCCTCGTTTAAATTTAGCCTAACTATTGCATGAATATAAAGCAAAAAAGATATTAACCATGACAAAATTAGTCATTTCTCTCTAATAAACTATGCCTATCTGCATAGTCCTGGCAAGGAAATTAGTGCGACAAGGTTGTTTTCCTCATGGGAGCAATTGAAACTAAAAGTGTTATGGAATAGGATTAGCCATCCAGTAGTTCTACTACCTAGTCACATTTGAACTTCATTGGTAACACCAAATTCACAAAAACTATCAAAGACTGACGAATAAAGCTACAATAAGAAGTAGATGCCTAGATGGGGTTGCCTTCCTGATGAATGATTCGTAGCCGTGTGTGTCATCACTCGATAAATAAGACGAAATTCCCCGCAAGTACCAGTTCAATCTGCAGATATGGTCACAATTAGAGTCAGACATCTATCAAGAAACCTCCTTAATAACTCACTCGTCGTGTATCACTAGAGAAAATAAATTTGGCAGAGTTTCCACTAATTGATGCAGGAGTAGAATAAGTTTGGTAGTGCAGTATTGGGACAGAAACAGAGGACTACAGAGTTTGCCTAAAATTTGCATGCCAGAGTCCAAACCAAAGCAAGGAACTTACGGATAGCCAGTCGACGCAAGTTGGAAGATGATTGTAGGGAGAACCCCAGTACGGTGAAGAAAACTTGAAAGGAAGGATCGGCTTCGGGAACTGGAGGGAAAATCCAAATATAGTGGCGAACTTTTGCTGTGTAAAGCGCCGGCGCCACAATGCACAACCAACCTTATTATTTGTTTCTTTATGGGAAAAGGAAAGGAAGGGGCAGAGTTTTGGCCTTGGGAAGGTTTTTGACGCCAGAAAGGGTAAGAATTGAGGATTTTGGTTGTGGATGGAGAAATTATAAGGGAATTGGACTTTTCTTTATTTGATGGGCCTGCTTATAATTCTCTTAATTAATTTTGTCGGCCAGCCGGCCCATAGAGTCTAGTCACATTGAAACCCGCGTGCCTATAGAGTCTAGTCACATTGAAAAAAATGCCACCGAAGTAATTTTTTTTTGTTTTCTTGATTCGGTTAGGTTTGGATTCCAGATTTAATTATTAAACAAAAGGCAGCCAATGCATGTCTTAGGTGGTAACACTTTTCAATCGAGCTTCGTATTACCCCGCTAGCAAATCAGCCCAATTTTTCACGTGTTCTCACCAAATTTAATCAATTAATTATTCATAATTAAACGCTTCAACCTACCGCAACTGCTGCCTATACTAATGGAATACTAACAAAACAACTATTACTTAATAAACCAAAACGAAACTTATGGCTCTCTTGTCTACAAGTACATCCCTTATATATATTTTTATTAAACATTGAAATTAGTATTAACGACTATCATCAACGAGAGGAAATGCTCCCTCGTAGAAGGTATTAACGAGGGGTAAAAATGTAAAATAGTTTATTGTTGTTAATGGCTTTTAATGGGGGCAAAGCCTATTACGAGAAGAGGCTTCCCGTCATTATTAACCTTCAATGGGAGAAAATGGCCTTTTAACAACTGTTTACTCCTCTCGTTGAAGTCACTTTTTTTTTGTAATGGATGCATAGATCCTACATAATCGATAATCACAATTACATAAAGACAAACCTTCATAATGAGAAACATATAAACAGAACATGACATTAAAGACAATCCAAACTTAAGTCCCGCCTTTTAAATCAACCCAACTACATAAACCATTCAAATGAAAAT